>JASTWK010000377.1:0-117500 GCA_030770225.1 Temnothorax unifasciatus
CCCAGCGAGAAATGACCTATCGAATCGACGTCAAATTGACGTCGAAATCATCGATATTACATCCATATCGAAATAATGCTCGAAATTTGGAGCTTATTTCGATGTTTGTGCTTTATGACATTTTTAAAAGAAGAGATTATTTGTGACATACATTCATCGCGCCAGACTGTAAACAGGCAAATTATGTATTTTTTGTTAAGACATCGATATTTCATCATTTCGATATCGATTCGAAGCTATTTTGATTTGCCTGTCAAATATATAATAACTTGCCATTATATAAAATACAATATGAATAAAAATTATATTGTATTGGCAGACATGGATAATGTAAATATTTTATGATTTGAACATTATAATAATTGCATTACAATATTAATTTTTTTAGGCTTCCATTTCTAGTTACTTTATAACTGTAAAAGTCACAACAAAATTCCTGTTTGTAATTTGACAATTTTGAAAATTAAAATATTATATAACAGGTACATTTTCAGTACTACATCCGCTCATTTATTAAACAAGAAGTTAAATTAAGCAACTAATTAATAAATTATTAATATTAATTATTAATACAATAAGGTATTTACATTTATCAAAATAAAAAATAAGTTCAATTATGAAAATAAATATTAATAATTGGACTTATTAAAAATTAAATAATTTGTTCAGATATTGCGCTCGAATTCTTTTCGCGTTTTACAACGCCCGATCGTTTCATATTAGATGGCGCGATGCGCGAGTTGCCACTCTCAAAGAGCCCCTGCCGGCCCCACCTCTTTCCTCACTCGTTAGGTGTCATGGCCGCACTTGCTTGCGTTTCTTCGAACGTGTCGAGTCTGTTACCTCTTTCTTAACGGATTGATCGTTGCGGCACGTGTTCTGGAGACCAACCGAGCGAGAGTCGGATCACCAGGGAGAGCTCACTGCCAGGAAAGGGAGAGCTGCGGCAGCTAGCGTCCGAGAGGGAGAGTCGAGGCGAGGAGTCCGGTTCAGCGAGCGGAGCCCTTAAGAGATTTTCATTGGGACGCCATATTTGTTACTTTCATTTGAGGATTCATATTTTTAGGGTTTATACCGTTATTTTTAAGGATTAACCATTAATTAAAGGTTAACTATCACTTGAAGGTTAACCATCATCCAAAGAAAAACCCTTAAAATTGGGTATAACCGCCAATTAAAGATTAACCTTCAAATGATGGTTAACCTTCAATTGGCGGTCCGAAATCACTCCCAACTTTAAGAGTTTTTCTGTGGTGTTTTTTAACGGTTTTTTTTAACACCAAAAGTTGAGTGCATTTTTCCATAAGGGTATATCAGTAATTATTATATGCTATTTATGACATTTAACATAGCAAGTGTTTATATTATATCTATTTCAACAGTTATTTAACTTATTGTTAGAGATGTTGATTTTGTACAGACATTTTATTCTCAAAGTCAAACATTTCAAAAATATAAACTCATAAAAGAGAGAAATTAAATACACATCTGTTCTACTAATTCTAATATTAATTTGTTTACAATTTATGTCTTTTTTTTCCATTTTGCATACAAGACTATTTATATTTTGACGTACATATGATCAGTATATAGGAACAAGTTATGGCGCAATTTACTTGGGATATAAATAACCATTTACTTTACTTTTAATAATTTATTTTAATTTAAACGAATTGACTTTGTAAAAAAAAATGCATTAATGACAAACTTCATTCAATGACAAACTTTCCTAAATCTTAATTACACTGAATCAATCTATGTTAATTGCACTAAGTCAATCTGTCAAATCTGTTTTTTTGTGATAATAAATATACAATATGTGCAATATATATTCTCTTTCTAGACTTAAATAATATATATTTGCGATTATAAATACATATATGTACAACTCTATCTAGCGACTTAAATAATATATGTTTTTGATAATAAATACATATATATGCAACTCTATCTAGACTTAAGTAATATATTTTGTAATAATAAATGTGCATATATATGCAATTCTACCTAGATAAATAAATTAATTGTAAAAATTATTTCTATTGTAAGTTTTGTGCTTTCTAATAAAGATATTGGGGAGAAATAAATAGATAATTTTTGATATATTTTCGATATACTATTAAACACATAAGTAGTGGAATGTGAATATATTTATTTATTTTAATGTATAATACAAGAAAAAGATCATGTTTTATGGTTTCTAATAATAGCTGCAGTGAGGAAATAGTAATCAATATCGAGTCGAAATCGATTTATTCTGAATTGAAAAGTCATCGAAAGTGATACCACATTTCCATCGAGATCGATGAATATTTCAATTACTTTTCGATATACGTTTTCGACGTCAATTTGATGTCGATTCGATGGGTCATTTCTCGCTGGGATGTAATATGAGACATGTACAATGTAAACATATCTAGAAATAGAAAGAAACTTTTTACTAATTCTATATGTTACGCCCAAACACCGAAATTGCTCAGTAAGCGAAAAAAATATTTACAACGTGTTGTGAATAATGCTGGTCGTCCAAATACTGAAATAAGATATTTTTTCGGTGTGTAGACGTTTTTATTGTCCACAACGCGATGTGTGCATTTGAGAAACGTCTACGAAGCGTTATATATAGATAACTTGAAGTGCTCACAAACCGAATTTATTTGAAGATTTATGGGAATATGTAACCTATTTCTTTTTACTTGAATGTTACACATGTAAGCGGGGAAGGGGCTCCCCCTGCGGCATAAAACTCCCCCGCATAAAAAGACTAATATAATTTTAAGCCTATTGTAATGTTATTTCTAATTTCTAAAAACTTGAAATTAAAATTTGGTCGAAATAGGTTTGGAGTTAAATTAATTTTTTTATGCGGGGAAGGGACTTCGTCTGCGGCCCCCGCCTACATGTCTACTTTCAAGAGTTTTAAGTAAAAGAAAATTATTCTTCGGACTCCCCCCGATTATCACTGTCGGAGTCACAACAAAGATTTTGGTAAATATTTGGTAGAAAGCCACTCTCAATTTCCATAATTTTGAAATATGTTGTTGCCAAGGTCATCACCTTGAGTAATGTTGTGAAGGTTTTAGTTGGAGGTCGTTGTTTATTAAAAAGTTATTAACAAAGAAAATTTAATAAATAGTATGTAATTAATTCTATGATACCATATATTTATATACAGGGTGTTAAATTTCAAACGTAACAGGTCGAATATCTCGATAATTAAGTATCGAGGTCCGATTTTTTTTTAGGTGTTGTGGATTATGTAGTAAAGATCAGATAAGCAGGCTTCAATAATGTAAACTGAGTATATTTATATTTTAAAGAAGATCGTTTTAAGTGGTATAGAACCACGGTCTTACATACAGGTCTCTCAACTCGATAGAATTTCAGTGGTGGGGGTGACTGAATCCAATATCGAAGTCACTTTTTGTGGTATCGCTGTTATCGAGGGATGTCGGTTTGAAAGTACCAATGTAACCAATGTTGTCCTCATTGCGTCAAACCAGTGTTGGGCATTAATCGATTAAAATTTTAGTTGACTAAACTAATCCAACTTAATCACTAATTGAAATTAATCAATCGTTATACATGTAATCGTGAATTTACTCGATTAATGATATTAATCGTTAATCGGTGCAGAATTAATCAAAACAAAATAATCGATCAACATTTAATCGTTGTATATAATTACAATTTATTAAATCATGATTAATCTAATCGATTAATTTAATGAAATTTAATCGATTATTTTTCGATTTTTGAAATTAATATAATCAATCACTAATTCAATCACTGATTAATCAGTATATTGTTCTCTTGTTGAGAACTAGGCTAAGAACTAAGTTTACACATATCACATTAACATTTTACGGTTATTTAATGGTTGTTGGAACAAAAAAGAAAAAAATATTATATTTTAGCATTCAGTTTTTGTTTTTTATTATTGAATTAATTGCAGAGAGTCATATTGTATATCTTATCAAGGTGGTACAATGGGTACAATATGCCAAAGAGTAATGTACCTGGAAAAGTTAAAACACATACCATTAAACTGAACAATACAAAGCAAAATTTTAATTGGTAAAGGAAATAATGATTAAACTATAAAAAATGTAACTTTTTATTTGAATTTTTAGTTTAAAAGGTTTTCGAAAACATGTGACAATTTTTCATCAATTAAATTTTATTAAATATTTTGGACCAACCATCGTACTCTGATGGAGGTAATATTTTATTAAATTTAAAGCTATTTGGTGCTGATTCATGAACTGCCACTGTAGAAATAGTTAAAAAGTTACACTTCTTATAGTTTATTCATTATTTCCTTTACGAATTAAAATTTTACTTTGTATAGTGCAATTTAATGGTATGTGTTTTAATTTTTCCAGGTGCATTACTCCTTGGCATGTTGTATCCATTGTACCACCTTGATAAGATACAATATGACTCTCTGCAATTGATTCAATAATTTTTTAATCACACAAAAGACATATACATGTATGTCAATTGTTTAATAGTATATCGTGCATCAAGGGGCGAAAATAGCGTTTTTCAGACGAGTGTGAAGTTTGCCGTCCGAGCCGAATGCGAGGGCGGTAAATCACACGAGTCTGAAAAAGCTTTCGCCCCGAGGTGCACACGATATTTTTCATAATACTTTTACGGAAAGTTCGACTTCCATGCCTAGAGAGAAGCGAGAGTGGTCAATTTCAAGCCAGGACTTACTTTCCTCCCTAGGGCGGAAAGTGATTACTTTCCGCCCGCTATGCCGCCTTGACGTGAAATTGGCCGCTTTTGCCCCTCTCTACAGGCATGGAAAGTCGAACTTTCCGTGGAGGTGTTGTGAAAATTATTTTTTTTACCTTTCAGCTCTTTTCAAATGAGATCTTCTGTGCGTAAAATGTTTCTTAAAGAAAAAGAAATGTTTCTTGAGGCAGCTAATTCAAAAATTTGTGAGCCGTCAATCTTTCCACCTGACATGGATTTATTGTTAATTAAATACACTTAATAAAAAATGTATCGAAATTTAATAAAATGTTACATTGAAAACATCAAGAATTACATGATTACACAAGAAGCTCGCAAAACTAGTTTAAATAGAAAAAGAATTAAAACACAAACTAACTTTATTTACTATCCCATTTTTTTTACTTTTTGATAAGCACTTTTATTCTTTTCCCATTTTCTGTCGCTCATTTCCTTCTCTGAGATTGTCTATTATCCGTCACTAGCCTTTCTTTATCCTTAATTATAAAAAATAAAAATTGTTGTAAAATATAGAAGAATTTTCTTAATTTTAAATAGACTTACCAATTTCTGGACTGAATTAGTTTTCTGGATGTTGTTGTCCATGATTCTTTTTTAACGAATTTACAGTCCTTGCTACAAATTACATTTAAGTTAGACTAGGATTAATTTTAGTCTGTTACGCTTGGAGCATAAGCCAACGATTTACTCCAAATTGGAGATATTGATTGATGCATTGTAATTTACATATTTTAACTTAATGGCACTATAGAGATTCATGTTTCTGATTTCTACATAACAGTTGAACTTAATGCATTCCTTAAATAAAGAACGTTTTTGTCTTATAAATTTTATTACTCCAAACTTTTTAACTACGCGTATTATTATACGACTATATGGTATATAGCAGTATGGCAGACAATGTATGCACAGACGGCGGGGAGCACACTTCTGCATAACACATATATAATGCATAACGCATAAGCGCCGGCACTGGTACGTGTTAAAAACGTCATTATGACGTGTTAACTCGTCACACGTTACGTTACAACGACGTCTCAATTGGTGTTCGAAACGTAATTGCCACGTTGTTGTGACGTAACCAACAGCCAAATTCTTAGTGACAGAAACGTTGTAGTGACGTGTATTTGCGACTTTATGTGACGGGTTGAGCACCTATTTGCAACCTAAAAATAATCAATCGGTTTTGAGAAATTAAGATTAATTTTTATTGTATTATATATGTTAACGGTATATATTTTTATATATTGGACAAAATAAGTGATTATATATTATTTATGTGACAGAAATTTAAACAGACAATATATATTTTATTTTAAATAAAATATAACATCTATTTTATATTTCTTTCACAATAAGTATAATCATTATGTATTTTGTCTATCAATATAAATATATAGTTTACGTATATAACACAATAAAAACTAATCTCAACTTCTCAAAATCAGATGATTGTGTTTTATAATATAAATATAAAGCACCAAGAAAGGAGGTAATAAATAAAAATAATGTAAATATATGTTTTTGTTGCTACATTAGCCTTTTATTTTCTCTTTATATCTCTTTCTCACTCAATGTTAATAAATGTTATCAAAATACGTAACTCTTAAAATCGTCTAAATTATCAAAAGTATATCAACATAATAAAATATACGGTTATTATTTTAAAAATAAACAGTCTTTCTCTTAAAAGAATATTATATTATAAAGAATTGTTATATGTGTGAAAAATGTAAGTGTAAAACTAAAAATATATTCTATACACATATATAATGCACATTATGCACGTATTGCACATATAAAAAGTAAATAAAACTAATCTTTGTATTATTTATGAAACCTTTAAAATAGTTTTTATCTTTTGGTAATTATAATGTTTAGTGTTCATCATTTGATGAACACTCATCATTCAGTTCATCCCTTTCCGAATCATCTGACGATGAGTTTGAACTTAATGGGGGCGTTTCCTCCTTTCGACATTTTTTTTTTCCTAAAACATATAACAAGAGATATCATTACATACGAAGCGCATTGAAAAAAGGATAAAGTTCAGATTGCAGAAGATGCACAAAATATATGCATGTATATTAGTCATTAATATAGATACTCTTTTCCATGGGTCTCTGTTAAACTAATTCCTATTTCTATTTCAATTAATGTTATATATGTATATAAGTGTGCGTGCGTGCGTGCGTGCGTGTGTGTGTGTACATACATACATATACATATATATACTTATATACATATATAACATTAATTGAAATAGAAATAAAAATTAGTACAACAGAGACCCACGGAAAAGAGCAGGTTGCAATTATATTAATAACTATTTTGATCATAACATAGTCAATTAGAAAACTCAAACAATTTGTATATATGTAATCAATTATCACATTAGAAAACTTCCACATTAAAAAAAAGAAATTTTTTATTGACTTTTAAACTTACTCAGATTTTCTTTGTGCTCTTTGTTTTGCATGTTTTAACCATTCTGCAGCAACAGAAGAAATTTGCTCACACGTAATCTCTTGATGTCGCATTTGAACAACAATTGAAAATTATAAAGCAAATGTAAATGCTAAAAGAAACAACAGTGAGTACAAATATTTTAGTAAAAAAATTTATTTATTGCTTTTGTACAGATAGATAAAATTCAAATGAATTTCAAAAAGTTAAAAAAACTTGGTCAAATATAGCATTATAATACACAGCAACAATAATTAAAATTCGCAAAGTATATACAAAATAGAATTTGAAAATATTCAAAAAGTTAATATAAAATATGTTACATTTTTATTATAACAATTAAGGATGTTCTATACCCACAGTCCCAACCAAAAGTATGCAGGAAATATTGAAAACTCTGATATTAATTCTTCAGGGATCCAAAGACAAAAAAATGTATATAAATAGTTACGGAACATCTAATAGAATGTAAAAGACGTAAATTTAGTGAATGTAAATAACTGTTACTACTATTTTTTTCAAAAAAAAAATTTCAAAAAAAAATTGTTGTAAATCGTTTCAAATTTTGTTGCTATATTTTTGTTTGTTGATGATCTGCTTGTGTGTAAAATATTATTATATTGGTTACATTTTTTAATGTTTACACTTTTCTCTGTAAAACCCTTTGTAAAACGGATTTTCAAGAATTGATAACTTTTTATCTAAATTGTGAATCGATTTGAAATTTGGCCCTGAACTTTGAAAGAGTATACAGAATATGATATTAAATTTTCATCAACTTCGTTACATTTTGCCTAACTATATAAAACATCCTTAACTTCATATTTTAATAATAAAATTTTCTTATAAAATATTTTTGAGACAATGTCTTTATATCTTTTGTGTCATGAAAACTGAAAATTCTTAAGCATACGAATTCATATTATGTATTAACAAAATGTCTGATAAGTGTTGCTACAATACCAGCGTGCATATAAAAAAAATAAAACTAAACAGATCTTCACCATTTTGCAAACTATATAAAATATAACTAAAAATTTTATATAATTTGTATAACATTAATATATATGAGAGACAGAGAGAGAGAGAGAGAGAGAGAGAGAGAGAGAGAGAGAGAGAGAGAGAGAGAGAGAGAGAGAGAGAGAGAGAGAGAGATTGATTGATTGATTTTTTATTATGCCATAGTCAGTAGACTTTAGGCAAATCATGAAATAACATATAAATATACAAACAAAATATTGACGGAAATATGAAGTTTTATGTAGCGCTGTCGACGTGCATACGGCAGTAAACAAAAATAAAAATAAGACGATCAGGTAACACTCCCCTGGCGAAAGACGCGGCGTAAGCATAAGAGCGTAAGCATAAAGAGCATAAGTGGAAAGTAAAGAATGAAAATCGAGAGAAAAGATCAACCCCTTCGTTGGCATTGACGCAATAGTGCGTCAAATTAATCCGTGCCCTGTGTGGCATTGACGCAAAAGTGCGTCAACCTTTTTTTTTTATTTAACTTGCTCCGATTTGGCATCCAAGTCTTATACGGGGGTTTTTGGGGTCGCTAATTACGAATCTGAATTCAAAATTTGCAAATTCAAAATGGCGGATCCAAAATGGCGGATGAAAATGCAAAAAATTACTTGATTGGGATGAAATTTGCCACTTGGGGGTTTTTGGGGTCGCTGATTACAAATCTGAATTCAAAATTTGCAAATTCAAAATGGCGGATCCAAAATGGCGGATGAAAATGCAAAAAATTACTTGATTGGGATGAAATTTGCCACTTGGGGGTTTTTGGGGTCGCTGATTACGAATCTGAATTCAAAATTTGAAAATTTAAAATGACGGATCCAAAATGGCGGATAAAAATGCAAAAAATTACTTGATTGGGACGAAATTTGCCACTCGGGATTTTTTTTAAATTTCTGAATTTTGAGTTCAGATTCGTAATCAGCAACCTAAATAACCCATAAGTACCAAAATTTATCCAAATCAAGCCGTTTTTTGTATTTTCGTCCGCCATATTAGATCCGCCATTTTGAATTTTCGAATTTTAAGTTCAGATTCGTAATCAGCGCCCTCAAAAACCCCAGGGTACAAATTTTCAGGATAAAAAATTTTCCTGCCATTTTGGGCACTTTTTGTCAAATTCTCTCTGCCAACGAAGGGGTTAATGGATTAAGCTCACGTCTCCGCAAAGGATGTCACATGGCAAAGATCAATGCCGATTACTAGTAAGATTCATAGAAAGCGGGTGATACACTTCCGGCGAAGGACGAAGCGTGGATAGAAATGAAAAACAAAATACAAGAATAAAGCAAGCTACTCGTCCTCTCCAAAGGATGCCACAAAGAAGAAATGGATATAAACCAAAATTCGCAAACAGGGAACAAATCACAAGAATTATAGCATAAGAACTTAAGACTAAACTTATTTTAAAGTCGACAACTAAATAAATATAGTGCTCTCTCTATCCGCCCGCAACAATCAATATTCAGCAATTCATGTCAAGTCGTCCGAGATAAGTGAGTAAAGCCAAGTCATAGAACGGCAGGTCATCGAAGCTTCGTTAGATCAGCCTCGGTGGTTATCGAAATAGGAGGTAGATCTTGATCCTTGCGGACGAAGATCCGTTCGTCCCTGCACCACACGTGCTTAAACGACAACTGCCTTGCCCTGACTCTCGTTTGACGCAACAACTTGTAAGTAAGAGACGGAAGCAATTCGTTGACATGAATGTTGTCGGGGATACTCGTTGAAAAAACATCATTCGTCATAAGTCGGAGTTTGCCGCGCTTTACTTTTAGAATGTGGTCGCGAATCTCACATGATTTGAGCGCTACTATTATCGATTTCAGGCCAACCAGATGTGTTGGCCTGATCGATAGCCGAAACAGATCCTGACGCAGCATTACGAGCCACCGACACAGCATTACGAGCCACTGACGCATCGCGCCCCGCTACGTCGCGAATCTCCAGAACGTCAGAAACCAACTGGGGCACTCCGAGCGCGCGAAAAACACTTCCAACTAGCTCCCCAGATGTTTTAGCGAGAGAACAAGGAATGCCAGAAATAATGATGTCCGACGTTCCGGGGACTCGCGACGCGGTAGACGACTTGCCGTCGATACTCGGAGAGTCTAGGAGCCTCGAGCTCTGAGCCTCCAACGCGGCAATTCTCTCACCATGATTCGCAACAACCTTCAGGACGTCTGGTATTTGATTAAGTTTACGCGCGAAATCGGCGTTTACAGCCTCCTGACGACTAATAAAAGACGTTATTTTTTTGTCAAATTCGTCGAATCTGGCAGCAGATTTTTTGTCTGACTCGTCGATCTTTGACAAAATTGACCGAAGCAGTGCATCGGTTGTTAGCGATTGTGCACCGTGAAGAGCAACTCCCCCCGCAGCCGGCGAGGCAGCACCACGGTGATCCACGGCTCGAGAAACCCGCGTCTCATTGGACATTGACAGCATGGCAGACAGTCGAGCCGTGCAGCACTTACTGTGTAACGATGCGCCCCGAAAACGCATCATTCCCGGCGAGCATCAGCCGGATGCCGCCCGGCCGACCATCCGCCGGGCGAGACAAGGCACGGTGTGCCCTTTTTTAAATAACGAATCTCGCGTACAAGTCCGCGAACGGACTTACCGCGGCAACCGACTCGGAGCGCCGAGCGGTGCCGAAAACGGCCGAGCGCCGCCGAACGCAATCGCGGCGTCGGGACGCCGTAACTCCCGACCGACCCGCCGCTCCATCCCGGCGCTCGCGATTGCCGTCGCGCATACCCCCGCCACGCCGACATCGCGCCACGGGTATATAAGCCGCGAAATTGTTTAAACAATTAGATTCCGCCGTGAGCCAGCAAACCGACCCGACCAGTCCGCTGCTCACGGATCCCGCAATCCAATCCGAACAATCAGGAGGTAGAGAGTATTCTCTGGCTCTGCCAAGTGACGTATCTAGGCGATTGATTCGAACTTCTACCCACGAACCCGTGCCCGGAGTGAACCAGGGTAAGAGAGCTCTTCTCTTACTCGCCAAGGATCTTGGCCACCCGGTGTCGCCTCCCGCCTCCGCATATCGATGCGACCGGATATAAAGAGTGATCTGTATATCCGCCAAGGCTCTTGGCCGCTCGATTCCACGCGCCCCGCGCCGCGCGATCTCTGTACATACCGCCGATACTCGCGCCTCGCGGTCTCCGTACATACCGCCGATACCCGCGCCTCGCGAGCTCTGCACGTACCTCGACTTGTTATATCCCCGTTACTCCGCGATCTCGCGGTATATCATACCGCTCCGTTATTCGCGTCAATCCGCGACCTTTGTAAATATCTCCGATACCCCGCGATCTTGTATATCATATATCATACCGCTTCTATATTCACGCGATCACACCAATGTACTGCGAATGGACTTAATCAAATAAACGTTGTTACAGTTCCTCTTTTAACCGAGTCTTGTGTCTTCCTCCGCGCCTACTCCGAACCCTGACCAGCCGCGAGCTAGATCCGCGCTTCGGAAGCTAGGTTGTTTTAACTGGCAGATTTTGAATTGAGATACACTTTGACGCACCCCGGATGAAATTCTCTACTGCACTCACTACAAGAGACAGACTGACCGACAATTGATTTCCCTAAAGCCTTGTGTCCACGATGCTAGAAAGCCAATGAAACTGCTGCTTTTCTGTAAGAGCTGCAAGTTGATTGGCTTATAACCGAAACTCGGACCGATTTCTAGCATCGTGGACACAAGGTTTTAGAGCAAAAAGTCGACTTTAAGTCGACTTGAAGTCGACTTCTACCGAAACTGACTGGCAGAAAAGTCGACTTTTTTAAGGACGAAAGTCGACTTGAAGTCGACTTGAAGTCGGCGAATGTCTCAAAAAACGCCGACTAAAAGTCGACTTTCCGTCATGACAAGAAGTCGACTTCCCGTCATGACGAAAAGTCGACTCCCCGCCAACTTTTAAAGTCGATAAAGTAAACCGCCGCGTACGTCTGGGTCATGTTCCAAAACTTTACTCTGAGTAACTAAAATGTATAGTTTACGTCACGTACACTATAGCATTTTAGTTAACTAGAGTGAGTTTTGGAACATGACCCTGGAGGTCGATTGTGTATCTTAAAACGAGGTAAAAATGACAAAAGTTAACAGATTTTACTAGATTTTGATAAATAAAATCATAGATACGCTAATAAATTTTCTCACTTTTGTAATTTTTACCTTATTATTTCAAGATACACAATCGACCCCTTGCTGGAGGGCTAAAACTGATGCATTTCCATTTTTTTTCATATATAAAATAATTTAATTATCTAAAAAACTGTATAATTACAATCCTAATGTTTTATTCTTAATTACAAAGGTGGCCATATCTGTGCCACTTATGCGTGCGCGGATTCTGGCAGCCACTTCTGGTAAGCTGACAACAGAACTAAAATTAAAACATTCCAGCGTTAATCGCGAAACAATATGCAAAATTAGCTATATAAATATATATAATATATATATTATTATCATAATGTTGTAAATATATAATAACATTGTTATATATATATATATATATATATGTATATATATATATATATATATATATATATATATATATATATATATATATATATATATATATATATATAATTATAAATATATAATATCCACAGACTTTTATACTAAACCACTAACATCTATGGACGCACTGCCGAAAAGCTAATGCGAGTGCGAGATGCAAGTAGTAGTGAAGGGTGCAGCCACATTGAATTAAGTCACTATCGGATGTTCAGTTGCTCATGATGTGCGTTTATCTGCATTTGTTATTACAGTACATAACGAAGCAGGCGAATGTTTTTGTGTTAAATATTGGTACATGTTATCAATAAGTTTGTAAGTCATGCCTTCGACGTGTAGCGTACTTGGATGCCGAAATCGAACCACTACTCCTGTAGTATTAAACCCTTTCTTTTGGACATTCTGTATATGCCAGACTATTGTATAGAAATCTTGTATAAAACCACTTATATAGAATTTGTAGTACAGCATATCTTGACTAAAATCAACATGGCGGCAAGCATCATGGCCGAGATGCCTGTCAGCGGTCTAGTATTGTATAGAAGTCTATGATAATAATATTTAAATATTATTTTATAAATTAAAATCTCACATTTTTTATCCAAACCCCAGATTTCTAGCAGTTTGTCTTTGGACACGACTCCCTGCGACTGCAACGTTTATACTATTGCTTGAGTGCGTCCCAGCAAACGAAAAAAGATTGAAAAGAATTAAAACGGGATTGCCAGGAATTCAATTAAGGACTTTCCGAATTCCATTTTGTCCAAAAAAGGGATTGAAATAGTTTCAATATCATGGAATTCCTTATTTTGGAAAGAATTTGTCTTTTTTAAATCCCATCCAATTCCGATACAAAAACGTAACGAAATGAATACCACTGAATGCCAGGTTAGGGATTGGAAAGTTTCGTCATGAATTCCATTGAATACCATTGATTCCGTTAACGAAATGAATACCATTGAATGCCAAACTAGGAATTAAAAATTTCCGTATTGAATTCCATTGAATTCCGTCTATTCTGACAATAAAATGAATACCATTGAATTCGCGGCGCCGTCGCTCGTCGTCGTTTGCGCGTCGACGGGTCCCTCGGCCGTCGCGCGTCGACGGGTCCCTCGGCCGTTGCGTCGTCGCCGACGCGCGGCGATTCGCTTGCGAGGGTCGCGAGTCCGCACTGGGCCCCCGGCGAGGGGGTTAGCGTCGTCGGACGCCAACCCGGACACCTCCGCCACTTCCATGTTCATTGCCATTTAACATGCCAGCTGTAAACATTCGCGAATAACGACGATAACACGACGCATACGGTTTCCCCGTCGTTCCTCCGGACTCCCCGGAGCTCGGCGCGACTCGCTTACGCGGAGGCCACTTGATTGCACACGATCGTGGACGACGGAAGGCGCGCGGTGCGAGCGGCAACGCGGGCTTGCGCGACGAGAGGGTCCGGCTCGCGCCCGCTACGCGGCGCATCGCCGGTATACTTTCGCGCAATTAAGGTTCAACATCGACCTCTATATCTAGGGCAGCTCGGCAGGGTTTCTACAGCGTTCTCAATGGTTCTCAAGTTCGCTCGTGGCGGACAGCTGACCGCTACAGCCTATAAGTTTTTTGTCAATCAGCCATATTCGGGATAAACTGCGTATAGTTTTATTCTTTGCTCTCTAAATTTTCCTATACTATCTTGAAATCTTTTGCATATTATGATTATATCCTAGCTGTGCAAGATTAGTATGGTATTTACTTTATTCGTGTATACTTATATTTTCGAGAAAAATTTTCTGCGTGTAGGATTGGATGGAATTGAAAATTTCTTTTTTAGATTCCATGGGATTGGACCATCTCATTTTGAATCCCATCTAATTTCATCTAATTCCGCCAAAAAAAGGGATTCAAAGGTATTAAAAAATTTTAATATCTTTTAATTCTTTTGCGTTTGCTGGGGTGGTATCAACCTGAAAAATCGTATTGAATTGATGTAATCTATTCGATGAATCAACGTGAAATCGAAAGGAGATAGAATAACAATTTACCTGGCCCATGACTTGGTGATGCTCCCAGGTGTCATCAGCAGCGACGGGACAAATCGTTTCAGCTTAGGGCACACTTGACCGTTCAAGAAGAAATACACGAACCACTTGACACCGTCCACGGATGCTCTATACCCATCGATGGTAGTGCCCATCCAACCTTTCTGAATGTACCAGACACGCAGTAAATGATCTTCAAAGTTCCTTGATTATACCTAAAAATGAAAATAATATTCGATCATAATAAAGATTATTATCTTTATAAATAAGTAAAAAAAAACATTATAAAGCAAGAATTGTGATAAAAATACCTTGGCGGTGGATCAACTAATGGTTCATTAAGATGGCATAGCATGGGAGCGAATTTCGGCAATCAATCGGGTTCTATCGCCGTGACACCTCTCATGTACATCTTATTCGTTTCGTGCACCTCTTGATAAACCACCTATTCCGGACTGATTTTCTGTAGAACGCACGAAGAATACATGAACACAGGTTTTTCCATTTCTCGTGTTCTGAAAGATGGTGCAGAATGGAGAGCTGTTGCATTCAATAGGTCTTAATTATCGATAATTAATAACACACCATACCTAACCTGTAAGCATGTTTCCACTTGGCCTTATCCTGATCCTGATCCTCTTTTACTTCGTCGGGCGAAACCTTTCTCGCGACTTGATCCGCCATATCGTGGCGGTGGTTGATAGCGCGGCGCTTTACGTCGTCTTATCGTGTCCTGTCTCGCGGCACGTACTTATTCCTCACACTCGCGTAAGCTCTGCTCCTCCAGCCTTCTCGAGATTCGCCGCCATATTGATAATGCATGACGCGCCGCTTGACTGTTTTCCGTCTTTTTATAAGTCGACTATTTAGAAGTCGACTTTTAGGCTGCGTTCCGTTTGGGCGCTCACGCGCTGTAAGCATCATTCTATCTTCGTTGCACATCGAATATCAAACAAAGATAGAGCGATGCTCACAGCGCGTGAGCGCCCAAACGGAACGCAGCCTTAGTCGAGTTTCCGTCATTTTTAGAAGTCGACTAGAAGTCGACTTATAAAAGTCGACTGAAAGTCAACTTTTGTAAGTCGACTATTTAGAAGCCGACTTTTAGTCGACTTTCCGCCATTTTTAGAAGTCGACTAGAAGTCGACTTTTATAAGTCGACTATTTAGAAGTCGACTTTTAGTCGACTTTCCGCCATTTTTAGAAGTCGACTTTTAGTCGACTTTCCGCCATTTTTAGAAGTCGACTAGAAGTCGACTTACAAAAGTCGACGGAAAGTCGACTTTTATAAGTCGACTATTTAGAAGTCGACTTTTAGTCGACTTTCCGCCATTTTTAGAAGTCGACCATTTAGAAGTCGACTAAAAGTCGACTTTCCGCCATTTTTAGAAGTCGACTAGAAGTCGACTTACAAAAGTCGACTTACCGTCGACTTTCCGTCAACTGTGCTCTTAGGGTTGGTGCACCTATCGCACACACGCTCACGCTGCATGTTATCGCAGAATTAAACTATATATAACTAGATTAATTGTGAAGTACGTGAGGATCGCGACGGTGTCACACAACGCAATATTACTGAAAGATCACCACTGGTATCACGCAACGACCAATCAGACGAGATTAAGGCAGTTCATGCAGATCACAGTAGGCACCACTCAGATAGCTTCGTGCACACGTCGAACCCAAAAGTGTAGAAAGAACAGACCGACAAGGCAGGCGCATGCGCAGCAGGGGTCAACGTGTCAGCACGAGTAACTCCGATGATCCCAAGAATGAGGTTAGGATGAGCAACGTTATTTGTCACGAAAATGCTCAGAATTAGGTGGCAATCTCCAAGAAAAAATATAAAGCGCGTGACAAGCAACAAAAGACTTGCTAATATCTGTAACAAAAATTGCCCGAAGGCATCTTGCGGAAGAGATATGCTAAATGAAAGTAGGAGCGACAAACAGACGTGCACACTGTACTCACAGAGAGAGAGAGAGAGAGAAAACGTACGTGTCAAAATTTTCGATATCTGCAAATGTTTAAATGCAGCCTTATGTCTTTGTCCTAACCAGCTGTACTTTTGAGCCATTTCATCAGTTATAAAATAATATAAAATATTGCGGATTGTTTTTTTAATATCTGCACTGGTAACTTGCGTCAGATTTGTTATCTACAAAAAATAGAAATAAAGTAATTTTAATATACATATAGTGTATATTAAAAAATGTAGATTCAGTAGATGAAATAATAATATAAAATTTTTACCAAATTTTTTTTGAATGCAGAATTATTCTCAATTATGCTTTCCACTTCTTTAAGGCTAGCTGCAGTTTCTATAGGAAAAACTTCAAGTGTATTGCATTCATCCAAAACAGATTGAACTTTTAAAGATTCACTATTTTTTCCAAAATATCTAGCCTTTGAATGACTTCTCGAATTAAAGAAGTGAGACCGTTCATAGATATCTTCAAATTTTCCACTATTCTCAAAATTTGATGAATTTCATGATTACTTTCTGAAATAATAATAGTTACGTCAAAACTTGTTTACAAATTGATATTAAATATGAAGAAATGTTACATTTTCTCTTACCGTTATTATTAGAAGACAATACAGCAGTATCTAGGTATTTATTTCTAGAGGATAATGATTTGTTATCCATAACTGAAAAACAGTTGTTCGATACACAAGTTTTACCATGCGTGCTAGTTGAGGTAATTGAAGAAGAAAAGTTATCTGATGCACAAGCTTTTACTATGCGTGCCAGCTGATGCAATTGAAGAGTTGTTCGATACATAAGTTTTACTATGCGTGCCAGCTGATGTAACTGAAGAAGAGTTGTCCGTTACATCAGTTTTACTATACAATGTGGCGGCTGAGGCAACTGAAAAAAATTGTTTGATATATATTAGCTACATTATGACTGCGGTCAAAACTGCTACTGCACTACAAAATGTTTCGAAACATCATTCTATTTTTATTCTTCTCAAATGTGAAACAAAAGTATATAAAATAATGTTTTGAAGCATTCATAATGCAGTTTTAACAGCAGCCTGTACCAGCAATTGGCACTTCAGGAAGTGGTGGTAAATTCGTTTTTTGGGGGTTTTTTTTCCACGACTCTGTTGTTCACTCTGTTGTTCACTATTATCACTAAATTGTATTTTAGCGTTATCTCTCCTCTTTTTCTTTTTTTCATCTGTATTATATGGCGAGTCAATATCGCTTTCATATTCCGCTTTTTTAAATTTAATTTTCTCAATTGAAAATGAACTTAAAAATTAAAAAAACATTTTATTAGCAATATTTATTTTTGTAAAAATAATAGAAAAATAAAAAACGAGATTAAAAAACGGATAATATAAAATGCTCAGTTATTTTGGAATGATCTGGATTCCATCATAAAATTCGATCACATAAAACAATCCATTGTCTATCGTTAATAATTTTGCCATTATTGTAATAAACTGAAAAAAAAAAAAATTAAACAAACAAACAAATATATAAATCAATATTTTTCAACAAATATAAAAGAAAAATATAATATTACAAAAATGAATATGTAAATCAATATATATATATATATATATATATATATATATATATATATATATATATATATATATATATAAACTCGTCACAAAAATTAAAGGAACACTTAAATTTTCTTAAAAACTAGGCAAAATTTGAGCAGCTGTATCTTCGTTAAAAATGAACAAAATTTAAGTTTAAAAAAAGGGTTTTAAAGCTTGAAATCTCTACTTTCAGAAGATCACTATTTTCTTTTAGTTTCTGTGAGTTTGGTAATTTTTACATATAGAAAACCACGAGCTGGACAAAATGGGAAATTTTCTTCTCACTTTGTGGGCCTGTCACGTGCTCAAAAAAATTCTGCGAAATTTTTTGACTTTCCAATGTGAAAGCTCGAAGTTTTCCCTACAAAATCTTTTTTTTTAAATGTTTCTACGATTTTTTGTTACTGAGTTAACGCGGATTAAATAAGAAATGAGCATTTTGACTTTGATTGCTCATAACTCCGTTAAAAATCATCGTACCGCAATTCGCAAAATGGATTCTTAAAGCTAAAACTTTGCTCTATCAAGTCGTATAATCGCCAATTTTTTTATAAAGATGTTTGGATACATTACAAGTGAGTAAAGATGTCGTAAAAATTTGCAATTTTTTACTTTCTTATTTAGATCCAAAAAACAATTGTGCAGAACAATAACAAAAATTTATTCTTTACGTTTTTTTCTACTTTTAAGTATCCTACATTTAAAAAAAATTTGCCGAATAGTTATGAGATTTTCTTCATGGTGGCCACTATGGTTTTACGGGGCAAAACGTACAAAAAATTGTGAAATTGCTTAATTTCAGTAAAAATCAAGAAAAAAAATTAAAAATAACGTCTGGCGGACGTTGAAAAACTGTTTTCAATTACGCTGACAATACATTGAAGATGAGTAAGTGTCAGCATAAGCTAGAAAGACTTTTTTATAAAAAATTAATGTTTTGTGTTTTAAAAATTTGAAAAAATACCGCCGGCATTAGCGTTACCCAAAGCATACGAGGAGGTTGCCCGGTCGGATTTACGCTTTGTTATGCGCGCGTGCGCGTGCGTATGCGTATGTGTGTCATTCAGCTGAGACCCCGCGATTCGTCGCTTTCGCAGTATTTTATGACTCTAAACTCATTCATGACTATGTATGCATGCGCGCACATGCGCGTGTTTGTATGTATGTGTATGTATGTGTGTGTTCCGTATGCGTGTGTACGTGCGTACATGCGTGCGTGAATGGGTGAGTGGATAGATGGTCGTAGGTGGTAAAATGAATTTTTTCAAATTTCGAAAACACAAAACATTAATTTCTTATTAAAAAAAGTCTTTCTAGCTTATACTAGTATAAATTTTAAAAAATTTATTTTACCACCTATGACCATCTATCCACTCACCCACACACGCACGCATGTACGCATGCATACATACACATACACGCATGCAGGCGCACGCACACACAGTCATAAATGAGTTTAGAGTCATAAAATACTGCGAAAGCGACGAGTCGCGGGGTTTCAGCTGAATGACACACATACACATACGCGCACGCGCAAGCGCGCATAACAAAGCGTAAATCCGACCGAGCAACCTCCTTGTATGCTTTGGGTAACGCTAATGCCGGTGGTATTTTTTCAAATTTAAAAAAAAAACATTAATTTTTTATAAAAAAGTCTTTCTAGCTTATGCTGACACTTACTCATCTTCAATGTATTGTCAGCGTAATTGAAAACAGTTTTTCAACGTCCGCCAGACGTTATTTTTAATTTTTTTTCTTGATTTTTACTAAAATTAAGCAATTTCACAATTTTTTGTACGTTTTGCTCCGTAAAACCATAGTGGCCACCATGAAGAAAATCTCATAGCTATTCGGCAAATTTTTTTTAAATGTAGGATACTTAAAAGTAGAAAAAAACGTAAAGAATAAATTTTTGTTGTTGTTCTGCACAATTGTTTTTTGGATCTAAATAAGAAAGTAAAAAATTGCAAATTTTTACGACATCTTTACTCACTTGTAATGTATCCAAACATCTTTATAAAAAAATTGGCGATTATACGGCTTGATAGAGCAAAGTTTTAGCTTTAAGAATCCATTTTGCGAGTTGCGGTACGATGATTTTTAACGGAGTTATGAGCAATCAAAGTCAAAATGCTCATTTCTTATTTAATCCGCGTTAACTCAGTAACAAAAAATCGTAGAAACATTTTTAAAAAAAGATTTTGTAGGGAAAACTTCGAGCTTTCACATTGGAAAGTCAAAAAATTTCGCAGAATTTTTTTGAACACGTGACAGGCCCACAAAGTGAGAAGAAAATTTCCCATTTTGTCCAGCTCGTGGTTTTCTATATGTAAAAATTACCAAACTCACAGAAACTAAAAGAAAATAGTGATCTTCTGAAAGTAGAGATTTCAAGCTTTAAAACCCTTTTTTTAAACTTAAATTTTGTTCATTTTTAACGAAGATACAGCTGCTCAAATTTTGCCTAGTTTTTAAGAAAATTTAAGTGTTCCTTTAATTTTTGTGACGAGTGTATATATATATATATATGGGACATTCCACGTCAACTGAGACAGAGCTATGTCCAAAATTTGTCACGACCAAAAAAATCGTTCCTGGGCTCAAAATGTTCGTACTCTCATGTACTTTCGAAGGTCATGTGGCGCTTGTGGAAAATTCAAAATGGCGGTCAATAGGGAGCCCATTAAGGAGGTTCAATCATTACTTGTGAGTCAAAAGTGCGACTGAAATAAATGTCATTACAGCGATCCCGAATTATATGCAATATTAGTGTAATGAATTGTGGATGCTACTTACGTGCTATATTCTTCGTCAATTATTAATGTATAGAATATTAATAAATATATTTCGGGGTATGAGAGCTCAACGACTTGGGAATCGCTTATTCTACGCTGGGACCTGAACTTTGTGACGATAAAGCTTTCAATCCACATGGTAAAGTCCGATTTTTAAAGTCTTAACACAATCCTTGATGTTTCATCTATCAAATGCTAGTTTTCAAAGTCCTAAAGTTGGCTAAGTGTGTACTAAACCAGTGATGATCTACCTTCGGAGAGACTTTCTCCATAAGAGTACATGCTAAAGTGGTCAACTTCTGAATAATATTACAAAAAAACTATATGGTCAATATTGCTCAAGTTTTGCGATTATTTGTGTAAAGTGTTTATGTAAATCATATTACAAAATTAAGGCTCTAAGTTGGCTTTCGAGTATAGAAAGCTTATTGTTACAAAGTGACAAGTTCTAACCTATAATGTTGGCAAAATAAGCGATTCCCGAGTCGTTGACGCTCTCATACCCCAGTATATGTTTGTTAATATTCTATACACTAATAATTGACGAAGAATATAGCACGTAAGTAGCATCCACAATTCATTATACTAATATTGCATATAATTTGGGATCGCTGTAATGACATTTATTTCAATCTCATTTTTGACTCACAAGTAATGATTGAACCTCCTTAACCCCATTAAATATCACATTTCATCCGGAAAATGACGATCCCCAAAATTTGTCACCACCAAAAAAATCGTTCAAGGGCTCAAAATGTTCGTACTCTCATGTACTTTCGAAAGTCACATGGCGTTTGCGGAAAATTCGAAATGGCGGTCAATAGAGAGCCCATTAACCCTTTGAAGCATACATTTTTCTTTACACGGAAAACAGCTGGTTACTCGGGGGTTTTTGGGGTCGCTGATCACGAATATAACCTCAGATTTTCAAAATTTAAAATGGCGGATCTAATATGGCGGACCGAATTCGTAAAAAGTTTCTTGCTCAAGCTGAAATTTGTCACTCGGGGTTTTCGGGGTTGCTAATCACGAATATGACCTCAGATTTTCAAAATTTAAAATGGCGGATCCAATACCCAGCGAGAAATGACCTATCGAATCGACGTCAAATTGACGTCGAAATCATCGATATTACATCCATATCGAAATAATGCTCGAAATTTGAAGCTTATTTCGATGTTTGTGCTTTATGACATTTTTTAAAAGAAGAGATTATTTGTGACATACATTCATCGCGCCAGACTGTAAACAGGCAAATTATGTATTTTTTGTTAAGACATCGATATTTCATCATTTCGATATCGATTTGAAGCTATTTTGATTTGCCTGTCAAATATATAATAACTTGCCATTATATAAAATACAATATGAATAAAAAATTATATTGTATTGGCAGACATGGATAATGTAAATATTTTATAATTTGAACATTATAATAATTGCATTACAATATTAATTTTTTTAGGCTTCCATTTCTAGTTACTTTATAACTGTAAAAGTCACAACAAAATTCCTGTTTGTAATTTGACAATTTTGAAAATTAAAATATTATATAACAGGGACATTTCAGTACTACATCCGCTCATTTATTAAATAAGAAGTTAAATTAAGCAACTAATTAATAAATTATTAATATTAATTATTAATACAATAAGGTATTTACATTTATCAAAATAAAAAATAAGTTCAATTATGAAAATAAATATTAATAATTGGACTTATTAAAAATTAAATAATTTGTTCAGATATTGCGCTCGAATTCTTTTCGCGTTTTACAACGCCCGATCGTTTCATATTAGATGGCGCGATGCGCGAGTTGCCACTCTCAAAGAGCCCCTGCCGGCCCCACCTCTTTCCTCACTCGTTAGGTGTCATGGCCGCACTTGCTTGCGTTTCTTCGAACGTGTCGAGTCTGTTACCTCTTTCTTAACGGATTGATCGTTGCGGCACGTGTTCTGGAGACCAACCGAGCGAGAGTCGGATCACCAGGGAGAGCTCACTGCCAGGAAAGGGAGAGCTGCGGCAGCTAGCGTCCGAGAGGGAGAGTCGAGGCGAGGAGTCCGGTTCAGCGAGCGGAGCCCTTAAGAGATTTTCATTGGGACGCCATATTTGTTACTTTCATTTGAGGATTCATATTTTTAGGGTTTATACCGTCATTTTTAAGGATTAACCATTAATTAAAGGTTAACTATCACTTGAAGGTTAACCATCATCCAAAGAAAAACCCTTAAAATTGGGTATAACCGCCAATTAAAGATTAACCTTCAAATGATGGTTAACCTTCAATTGGCGGTCCGAAATCACTCCCAACTTTAAGAGTTTTTCTGTGGTGTTTTTTTAACGGTTTTTTTTAACACCGAAAGTTGAGTGCATTTTTCCATAAGGGTATATCAGTAATTATTATATGCTATTTATGAAATTTAACATAGCAAGTGTTTATATTATATCTATTTCAACAGTTATTTAACTTATTGTTAGAGATGTTGATTTTGTACAGACATTTTATTCTCAAAGTCAAACATTTCAAAAATATAAACTCATAAAAGAGAGAAAATTAAATACACATCTGTTCTACTAATTCTAATATTAATTTGTTTACAATTTATGTCTTTTTTTACATTTTACATACAAGACTATTTATATTTTGACGTACATATGATCAGTATATTAGGAACAAGTTATGGCGCAATTTACTTGGGATATAAAATAACCATTTACTTTTACTTTTAATAATTTATTTTTAATTTAAACAAATTGACTTTGTAAAAAAAATGCATTAATGACAAACTTCATTCAATGACAAACTTTCCTAAATCTTAATTACACTGAATCAATCTATGTTAATTGCACTAAGTCAATCTGTCAAATCTGTTTTTTTGTGATAATAAATATACATTATGTGCAATATATATTCTCTATCTAGACTTAAATAATATATATTTGCGATTATAAATACATATATGTACAACTCTATCTAGCGACTTAAATAATATATGTTTTTGATAATAAATACATATATATGCAACTCTATCTAGACTTAAGTAATATATTTTTGTAATAATAAATGTGCATATATGTGCAATTCTACCTAGATAAATAAATTAATTGTAAAAATTATTTCTATTGTAAGTTTTGTGCTCTTCTAATAAAGATATTGGGGAGAAATAAATAGATAATTTTTGATATATTTTCGATATACTATTAAACACATAAGTAGTGGAATGTGAATATATTTATTTATTTTAATGTATAATACAAGAAAAAGATCATGTTTTATGGTTTCTAATAATAGCTGCAGTGAGGAAATAGTAATCAATATCGAGTCGAAATCGATTTATTCTGAATTGAAAAGTCATCGAAAGTGATACCACATTTCCATCGAGATCGATGAATATTTCAATTACTTTTCGATATACGTTTTCGACGTCAATTTGATGTCGATTCGATGGGTCATTTCTCGCTGGGTATAGCGGACCGAATTCGTAAAAAGTTTCTTGATCAAGCTGAAATTTGTTACTCGGGGGTTTTCGGGGTCGCTGATCACGAATATGACTTCAGATTTTCAAAATTCAAAACGGCGGAACCAATATGGCAAATCAATGTCATAAAATAATGGTGGTTATGGTAAAAATTGTTATAATGCTTTTATACATCTGTTTCAAGGAAATGTACCATTGTTGAGGATGATATAACTATTACTGAAGAAACTTTTATTTACTTGTCGTAACTTTTTACAATTCAATCTGCCACCTTGGATCCGCCATTTTTAATTTTAAAAATCTGGGGTCAGATTTGTAATCTGCTATCACGAAAACCCCCGAGTACTCATGTTTCATTTCGATCAAGTAACATTCTACATATCGGTCCGTCATCTTGAATCTGCCATTTTGAATTTTAAAAATTTGATGTCTGATTCATAATCAGCGATCGCGAAAACCCCCGAGTACCCAGTTTCAGCTTGATCAAGTAACGTTTTACGAATTCGGTCCGCCATATTGGATCCGCCATTTTGAATTTTGAAAATCTGAGGTCATATTCGTGATCAGCAACCCCGAAAACCCCGAGTGACAAATTTCAGCTTGAGCAAGAAACTTTTTACGAATTCGGTCCGCCATATTAGATCCGCCATTTTAAATTTTGAAAATCTGAGGTTATATTCGTGATCAGCGACCCCAAAAACCCCCGAGTAACCAGCTGTTTTCCGTGTAAAGAAAAATGTATGCTTCAAAGGGTTAATGGGCTCTCTATTGACCGCCATTTCGAATTTTCCGCAAACGCCATGTGACCTTCGAAAGTACATGGGAGTACGGAACATTTTGAACCCTGAAACAATTTTTTTGGTCGTGACAAATTTTGGGGATCGTCATTTTCCGGATGAAATGTGATATTTAATGGGTTAATGGGCTCCCTATTGACCGCCATTTTGAATTTTCCGCAAACGCCATGTGATTTTCGAAAGTACATGAGAGTACGAACATTTTGAGCCCTTGAACGATTTTTTTGGTGGTGACAAATTTTGGGGATCGTCATTTTCCGGATGAAATGTGATATTTAATGGGGTTAATGGGCTCCCTATTGACCGCCATTTTGAATTTTCCACAAGCGCCACATGACCTTCGAAAGTACATGAGAGTACGAACATTTTGAGCCCAGGAACGATTTTTTTGGTCGTGACAAATTTTGGACATAGCTCTGTCTCAGTTGACGTGGAATGTCCCATATATATATATATATTGTTCCGGAATATGCGAGAAACTTCGCGTCGCGGCAGTCCCTCCCATCGAGCCGCGTGACTCGTCTCCCCACGTGCGAATCCCCCTCCCACAGCTCTGTCAAACGGCAGGAGATTCGACAGGTACGGAGCTCCCGCGAGTCGAGTCGGCAATTAACGGCGAAACGAAACGGTTCAAATCGTACCTACTTCCGTTAGTCCTTTTGAGCTTAATCCGAGCGAGTTAACTTCGACATCGCGGAGACCGCAATATACGCGATCAAGTGCTGCATTAGAGTGAATTGACGCTGCCTCCAAACGAA
The DNA here is from genome assembly GCA_030770225.1 of Temnothorax unifasciatus. NCBI lineage: Eukaryota > Metazoa > Arthropoda > Insecta > Hymenoptera > Formicidae > Temnothorax > Temnothorax unifasciatus. Next base: position 26,219 of record JASTWK010000377.1, read on the forward strand.
CGGCTGCTCCGAGTCCGCGGAACGAGCATACGTCGCGCGGAACTCCGCCAACCGACTCGCCGAGGGCGCGGAACGTGTCGACCGATCCCGGCGATCCGGTGCATGGCTCGCCTCCGCCAGCAATCGACGCCTCCCGTGTCTCCCATCGGCGCAAACTTCCGCTCGCCTCAGCTTTATAATTTAAACTCGAATAAATTATAAGTGGAATTACAAGTGGCAAGAAGTCGTTATTTCAAACCGTGACCTTTGCCTTGACGATCGAACCTTCGCCCAAGGTTGACACACAGCGTCCGTGGTTCAACCACACAACATATACTCATACAAAAAAAATAGGGAACACTTCATGAACTCTAAAAATTAGGCTATTTTCAAACTGCTGTAAGTCGGCGAAAAATTATCGTAAAAAAATTTAAAAAAGCATTTTGAAGCTTGAAGTTTCAACTTTAACGCACTTTCGGTGGATTTTTAAAATTTTTTTATTTTCTCTGTTGTACGCCTTAAAAAAGAACACATTGTTTTGTTCCTTAAAATTAACTTATGTTTGACTACTTGAAACTCAATTAAAAAATTTTTTTTCAAAAAATTCAATTAACGTTTCATAAACTACATAATTTTACCTACAAAATGCTTTTTTTTTTATTTTCCTACGATTTTTTTTGACCGATTTACACGACTTTGAAGCAAACCCTGTATTTTTTAGAAAAAATGACGTAACTCGAAGAAAAATCATCGTAGAACAAACAAAAAAAAAAGCATTTTAAAGCTCAAAATGTCAGCTTTAACGTGGTATCGGTGACTGTAAAAAAATTTTCTGTTTTCCTTGTTTGGTGCTAAAATTAAAAATGTTCATTTATTCCTTAAAATTACACATTTTTAACACTCTGCAGTTTGATAAAAAAATTTTTTTCACAAAATTCAATACAAATACCACAAACTGTAACATTTTACCTACAAAATGCTTTTTTTAAAATCTTCTTAAAAAATGTCATTTTTCAAGAAAAAAAGGGTTAACTTCAACATTGTGTAAATCGGTAAAAAAAAATCGTAGGAAGATTAAAAAAAAAGCATTTTGTAGGTAAAATGTTACAGTTTGTGGTATTTGTATTGAATTTTGTGAAAAAATTTTTTTTATCAAACTGCAGAGTGTTAAAAATGTGTAATTTTAAGGAATAAATAAACATTTTTAATTTTAGCACCAAACAAGGAAGACAGAAAATTTTTTTACAGTCACCGATACCACGTTAAAGCTGACATTTTGAGCTTTAAAATGCTTTTTTTTTGTTTGTTCTAGGGTAAACCAGCCAGTGAATGAACAAATAAGCGGCGTCTCCTATTCATTAGAGACGTGAAATAAAATTATTATCCGTATCACTTTCAGCATCGATGTAGTTGATTTGATATATCATACTGATTATTTAAAAAAATATTAAAAGTGCTTTCAGAATAAAACATTTAGAAAATAAATAGAAAAGTGACAAAAGGACCGATATACCAGTGAATGAACAGAATTGCCAGTAAATGAACGGCTGCTTACCAGTGAATGAACATGTATTCCATGTAGATATATACCTACTAATGTATATAAATATCTTAATAATTAAAGTTAAATATTATATTTTAACAATCACAGAATGTTATTTTTGCACTGGAATAATACTATAAAGCATAAACCTATGTATCACAAAGCTAATCTAACCTAACCTAACATAACTTTTTTGGTTTCTTTAGGCTGATGGCAGAGAACGAGACGTAAGTGTCGTAGTCGTAGACGTAGGGTAAGGCAGAGAAAAACGTAGTCGTAAGGCTATTGTAGGCAATAGACCTTACGACTACGTTTTTCTCTGCCTTACTCTACGTCCACGACTACGACACTTACGTCTCGTTCTCTGCCATCAGCCTTACTCCTGAGAATAGTTTTAGGTATCTCGAAGACAAACGATATGAAAGAGATACTTATACACACATCTATTATATTATATTTATTGTACATTATTTCTTATACATTATCTCCACTTACGTAGCTAGGGGACGTTTTTTTTAATTACAACAATACTCATAAATTTAAAGGAATATATAGACATAAATAAATAAATATAAATATTGACCAGTATTTTGCAATTTCACAAAAAAATTAAGACAAAAATTAAAAATGTCAAGTCAATTTATCTATTACTATCTAGATACTACCTAATTACCAAATAGAGCCCACATGTTCATTCACTGGGAAAAGGTTAGAAAATCACACCAGTGAATAGACATCATTATATTTAACGTATTTTTTAGAAATTTACAGAAAAAATGTTTGACAAAATAAAATATTGATTCTATCTTTACTTATATGATGCAATATTTACCTTCAAAAATCAATTATAACGCTTATTCAAACGAAAAATCGCAACCTCTCCAAAATTAACCTCTTATTAGCTTGCACGTCATAAGCATGAAAATATTTCTCTTTAAGTCGGCACTTTGTTTATAACCGTGACATTGATCTCAACACCACCTGTGAATTTTTCTCATAATTTTCATCACAAAATCATTTATCTTCGACCCATAATTTTTTTCATATTTAAAATATAAGTGATTTTGTTCATTTACTGGGCCCCGTTCATTCACTGGCTGGTTCACCCTACGATGATTTTTCTTCGAGTTACGTCATTTTTTCTAAAAAATACAGGGTTTGCTTCAAAGTCGTGTAAATCGGTCAAAAAAAATCGTAGGAAAATTTAAAAAAAAGCATTTTGTAGGTAAAATTATGTAGTTTATGAAACGTTAATTGAATTTTTTGAAAAAAAATTCTTTAATTGAGTTTCAAGTAGTCAAACATAAGTTAATTTTAAGGAACAAAACAATGTGTTCTTTTTTAAGGCGTACAACAGAGAAAATAAAAAAATTTTAAAAATCCACCGAAAGTGCGTTAAAGTTGAAACTTCAAGCTTCAAAATGCTTTTTTAAATTTTGTTTTACGATAATTTTTCGCCGATTTACAGCAGTTTGAAAATAGCCTAATTTTTAGAGTTCATGAAGTGTTCCCTATTTTTTTTGTACGAGTGTATATATTGATTTACATATTCATTTTTGTAATATTATATATATATATATATATATATATATATATATATATATTGATTTACATATTTATTTTTGTAATATTATATTTTTCTTTTATATTTGTTGAAAAATATTGATTTATATATTTGTTTGTTTGTTTGATTTTTTTTTTCAGTTTATTACAATAATGGCAAAATTATTAACGATAGACAATGGATTGTTTTATGTAATCGAATTTTATGATGGAATCCAGATCATTCCAGATAAGTGGGTTATCGAAGATGAAATGCTAGCATACAGGCCGAAAGTAAAATCAGATAAAGATTTTGATACTCTCGTTTATACAAAAAGTTCTATAAAAGATGATTGGTCATTAGAACCAATAAAAACAATTTTATATAAAACAGGTTTATATTAATCATTGGCTGCTTTTGTATTTTCAATCTTCCTATTAAAAAAAAAATTTTTCTATTTTTTAATCTCGTTTTTTATTTTTTTATTATTTTTACAAAAATAAATATTGCTAATAAAATGTTTTTTTAATTTTTAGGTTCATTTTCAATTGAGAAAATTAAATTTAAAAAAGCGGAATATGAAAGCGATATTGACTCGCCATATAATACAGATGATATATATATATATGGAGGAATAAACCTTGTTACGACTTTTACTTCCTCTAAATCCTCGTAACCTTGTTACGACTTTTACTTTCTCTAAATGATCAAGTTTGGTCATCTTCCCGGCAACATCGGCAATGCCGACGCATTGCCGCGCACCAGTCCGAAGACCTCACTAAATCATTCAATCGGTAGTAGCGACGGGCGGTATATATATATAACATACCACAAAATTTTTATATTTTTTATACATATTTTTATGTATACTTTATTTTTTTAAATTTTTATTTATTAGAATGTAATAGAAATATAACAACATTTTTATTTCTTTTCCACGGTACTATGAAACATTTATTTTTAATAGTACCCTTAAGAGGCCATTGCTTCAGACCGGAAAGTTTAGATACAAGATAAATCCCAACTAGTTGTGATTTGCAAGGCTGAGTATACAAATCTTCCACGACAGTAAAATATTGTCCTATTATGACTAAAGAATTAGTTATTCTATTAAGGCAATATTTCTAAGTACAACTATAGTTCCGTCATGGGTCAACAAACAATTGTCTCTTCTATCCTCAGCTATTAAGGTAAAACCGAATCCTACAATTTTGCTATATTGTGGGTCACCACAATCAGATAAAAGAGGACCATTTTCATGAAGCGACTCTTGCAAAATGGCAAACTTATTTTTTCTTATATTTTTTTTGTTGATATCTATATTATGTATTTCCACATATCGGCGGTGTAATTGAGCTAATATATGGTGAGGTTTACGTATGAGACTTTTAATTGTTTGAAGAAAATTTTCAAAACGAAAGACAGTGAAAGAATCAAGTGCAAACCATGTTTGCAAACGTTATTTGCTAAATGTAAAAGAGCATGAACATTAAAGGACACATTTTCTTCACCGTATAATATAGTATAAACGTTTCATTGAAATTTTTTAATAGTTTATCAGCATAAATATTCATTTCTTCGCTGGCATTTTCCATGCACAAAATCCTCAAAGCTACATGTAAGACTAAAAAATTTAAATATATATCTTTATCTAAAAGTCCTTGCAAAACTATGGGCCCTGTATATAAAAGCAATTGTCTGAATTCGGTTTCCTTGTAATATTTTAAGTCTTCTAAAGATCTCGGTTTACGCGAAAATTCTAAACTTGCAGACATATTCATCGAATTTTCTAATCTATCTGAGATTCTTTTTTTAGTTTGGTGACTAAGTTTGTAATAATTATTTCCAGTTGTCCATAAAGTGAATAACTTTTTAGTAACTCCTTCACAAACAACATGCATATAATCTAGAACTACATCAGGGGGTCAATCATGTATTAATGTGGAATGTGGAAAGTGAAAAGTTTTATATGACTATCTTTTTCTATTTAACATCAATAGAAAGAGAGATTTTTCATTTTTCACGTTTCCACCCTAGGAGAAAATATTCATGATTGACCCCCAGAAACAAAATCGATATGTGGAATAAATTGCAAAATATTATTACTGCTTTGAAAGTCAATAACAGTTTTTAAATTAGCATTTGTGCCAGGAAAACATACTCTATTTTTCACATATTTGCCGTGAATAAAACACTTTAAGCAACTGTCATAACCAGTATGGCCTTTAGTAGAGAGTAAAAAAGATTTTGCAGGAGCATTTGCAGTTATACACTGTAGTCTCACAGGCAAAAGTTTATTATTTATTTTTAGACCGTTATTAATAAGATAAATAATCTCATTGACAAATTCTTCTAAAAATAAATTTATGTCATTTGGTTTTTTATTTCCACAATAAGCTCCTACCATTATTTCACCTGGTATTCCTGCAACACTTATTAAAATTGGCCAAAGTTGTTGACCTGAAGATTTAAATAATGGCAAGCCATCAATATTTAAAGTTAAATTAACATTTTCAATATTATGTTTTGATAATACTCGAACTAATTCATTTACAAGTCCTTTATGATAATACTCCCCTGGAGGTACAATTTTAAGTTGAGTAGATTTAGGTGTACCTAAGATGGTACGAATAGCTGAAGGAAATATAGTTCTAAAACATTTATGTTTCCTTATGTCTTTCAATAATGCATCAGCATGCGTCATAGGTATATTTAAAGTTTTACACCATGTAGCCAAATGCGATGGAGTAAAATCATTGTCCACTTCATTTTCAATTGCATCACAAATATTAATGTCATCAACAACGTTATTTGTTATACTGCTATCACTATTAAATTCATCTCTTTCATTATTATCATCATTAAGTTCATCTCTTTCATTATTATCATCATTAAGTTCATCTCTTTCATTATTATCATCATTAAGTTTATCTCTTTTATTATTATCATCATTAAGTTCATCTCTTTCATTATTATCATCTATGATTTTCATATTATGAAATGTGTTATTGTTGTTTTCACAATTTTCCCAAGTTTCATTGCTTTTATCACTTTCATTATTGTCTTTTTGGAATTTGACTCTCTTAGCTCTTTCTATAGGATACGGATAATTTTCTAGTTTCCTCATACGGCAGCGAAAATATTTTTTTGAAAGTTTGCTCACTAATTTTCTGCTTCTCACAGTTTGTGACATTATGGGACTAGAAACATTGTATAATAACAATAATTATATAATATTCTATTTGTTATTTTTCCAATAAATATCTTATATGAGCACTACACGTGCAAAATATTTTGACTGCATGCTTAATAGTTATTTGTGCAACAAGTGCTGGAAGATGAAAATTCACGGGTGCGGAGTTGACGCACGAGCCGAAGGCGAGTGCGGTCACCGCACCCGGGAATTTTCTACTTCACGCACGTGTTGCACACCCTATTTTATGTTGCAAGTGCGTGGAAAGTGGTCTATCACGCACGCGTCGCGTGCGTAATGGGCCACTTTCCATGCACGTGTGACATAAATATTTTTTAACAATTTCTAGGTTAGGTTAGATTAAATTATGTATGAGGACACAGAGAGGACACTTGCCAAAAGATTAAAGAGTAATAAAGCAAGAAAAAAAATATAATGCGTGAAAAATAAAAAGTATAATTATAATAGCATAGAAAACAGTTACTTACATGTTTGGTGTGTTCTTCTACACTTTCTTCTTCCTTTATAGATTTCGTCACTCTGATTAGCGAAATTGCCAAAACTAAATAACATAGGTAAATAAATAGGTAACATATGAAATTTTCTTGACACAGACACATTTAAATTTATAGAGAAGAATGATGGATAGATATTTGCACACTTACTTTCAATGGATTCTGCACACAAAATTGTAAAACGGATTTTCAAGAATTGATAACTTTTTATCTAAATTGTGAATCGATTTGAAATTTGGCCCTGAACTTTGAAAGAGTATACAGAATATGATATTAAATTTTCATCAACTTCGTTACATTTTGCCTAACTATATAAAACATCCTTAAAAGGACAAAATATAAATATCAATTGGTGACATATAATATTGTATTAAACATATATCAGATCGTGAGAACGCTGCTAAGTTATGAATTGAATTACATTGTAATCATAAGATAATAATATATCTGATTATTAGAATAACATAAATATACTATTTGAAAAATATACCAAAAATTTTTTATCATTACTCACCTGGAGAAATTCATTAAGTTGTTTGAGCAATGTAATATCAATCATTTGCAGTCTCTCAAGTTCCATTTTCTCTTCAAGCAGATCATAAATTTCGTCGTACTGATTTATTATAGATTCAATCATAAGCAATCGAGTGTTCCATCGGGTGTCGTTACATTGCACTAATGTCTTAGAAAGTCTGCTTACAAGCCCATTTTTTTTCATAAATGTAACCAAAGATTTACATTCAGTAATTACTATGTTGACTTCTGGACATTCGCTTTCAATGTAAGAAGATTGGAATGTGTTTCTTAATATAGTGTTAAGAACGTGGCACACACAATTTAGTCGTATGCTCTCTCTAAGAGCCGAAACTATGTTGGCTCCTTGATCAGTCACATAAATTAATTTTTTTTGATCATCCAGTGCTATACCAAATGTGGAGAGACGGAGAGATAACTCATTTTTTATATTAATGCCTGTATGTGGCTCCTTCGGGAATAATGCTGTAAAAAGCACTCTGCAAACTATTTTCCAATCCTGGAAATAACTAACTGTTAACGTCATGTAGTGATTTTTTTTCATATCATCTGTCCACATATCTGTAGTAGCACTACACTGTTCTCGCTGAATAGCTTCAAGTACTTCTGGCAATATTTCTGTACGTATTTCCTCGTGTTTATTACGCATATGTCGAGACACGGTCGATGGATGAGGTAACAATTCTTTTGCAGACATTTTTCCTTGAATTGCAGCACAATTAATTAGAACTTGAGTGAGCGCTATAAAACCGTCTCCAGATATGGTTTCAAAAGAGCGCAAATCACGGCTACAAAACTCTACACACTTTTGTAGCACTATTTCCTTAATATTTTTTGGAATAATTGCATTTTGCAAATCTTCTTGATCGTTTTTAGCGACGCAGTTATGACGTGAAATATGCGATGACCCTGATTTATGCCCATTGTAGCAATAAATTTCACCACAATCATTACACTGTACAAAATCCATCTGTTTACCTTCATTATCAACAATTATACGAAATTTTTTCCAAATTCCACTTGATAATGAACTGCACGGCGCGATAGTTTTATATTCTCCGTTGGAAATTTTATCTTTTACTTCAATTTTCCGTTTTCTAGCGGATCGTCGCTTTTCAGTTATATTTTGTTGCGAAGAGCTTGCCATTTTCAACACAAATGACTGAATGAGAAGCTATTTAGAACACACATAAACTTCTACGTAGTACGTACCCCCCTTACCTCAGGGAACGAATTATTAACGCGCACCATACGTAGCAACATAATATTTATTTACGCGGGCCGCGCGGGCTGGGTTTCACGGGCATGTTTACTCGAGCGGGCCGCGCAGGCTGGGCTTCGCGGGCATGTTTACTCCAGCGGGCCGCGCAGGCTGGGCTTCGCGGGCTCATGCGTCTCAAGACGTCAAGCCCTTGCACGGGTCGGGCTGGTTTGCAGGACTCTGATTGGCTCATTTTTTTTGTTAGAGGACTTTTTTTAAATATGTAAATACCCATACAGCACAAAATATTTTAAAAATATTTTTTAAATAGGAAGACTAAAATAATTCACAAAAATATTTTTAGAATGTTTCTATGTCCGCCAGATCATGTCAGAAAAATATTTTTTTTAATATTTTTAAAAGATTGCAAATAAATATATTCAATAATATTTGTAAAATTTTGTAGAAATATTGTTTCAAAAAATAAAATATGTTTAACCCAATCAGCAATAATTGTTGCAAGCCATTCGAAAGTTTTTTTTAATATAAAAATTTGAAAAATATATATTTTTACATCTTACTTTGAAAAATATTAGTATTTTGTGTAAGCTTAGTTCGGCTGTTATGACGGGAAATACTCTCTTTGTTACGTTTAAAAAACTCGGTGACTAAGCAATCAGGTAAAGAACGAAAAAGATAATTTTCAATATTCCGGATCTTTGAGCGTAAGGTGTTTATGTAAAAGTGAATATCTTTAAGAAATATGAGATTGTTCCGCCAATGATAATTTACAGAAAGTGTATGTATTAAATCGACTAACAATTGGCAAAAATTTTAATAAATTTACACGACGTTTCGACCCAAGCTTCGGGTCCTTCTCAAGTAATCTAACAACAAACAATCGCAAAAAAACGCAGCGTTAACAAATCAGGTCAATATATGTACAGAATTTAAGCAACAAATTAAAAATACCTGATGAGGAAAGTGCCATCATCAAACAGTTCTCAGTCAACGGTTCGTGAAATTTTGATAGAAAAGTCACAGAGTGCTAAACAAATTAATTCGTCAAACAGTAAGTAAATTGTCATAAAGAAATAAGAATCAAGACTAAGAAAAAACTCAGTTACACAGAGAAAGTTTTTCAAGGCACTGGTTCGTATCATGCTCGCTGAATCAACGATTTATCGTCAGAACGGCACAGCAATTACATGTTTATGTGATGGACGTCAGAAACGAACTGAACGTATCGCGTCATGTAAAACAAGTCGAAGGTTGAAAACAGGTACCATCAATAACAGATTATAAACACGAGATGACGTTGTCATAAATAGGATTTAAGTTATCCGTATCCTTTTGGAGATTAATGGTATCCGAATATTTTTTGATGAGGAACATTTCAGCGATTTCCCTCTTTTTTGTATTCTTTTCTTTATGAAGTATCTCAACTTCAGACCATTTAAATTCGTGGCTAAGAGAGACGCGGTGTTTACTGACAACAGAATGCAGACGATCATTCTTTTTTATATCGTTGAAATGTTCCGTGACGCGCGTTTTCAGGTATCGCTTCGTTTGACCAATATAAGAGGCACAGCAATCATTACAGTTGATTCTGCAAACTAACTCGGTGGACTGATCCCTATCGAGACGATCCTTGCCCTTTTTGATAATAATGTCTAATTTTTTGGGGACAGTGTAAACTGTAGTAAGACCAACGTTATTAAGTGTGCGGCTAATAGTCCCGCTAAGATCTTTGACATATGGTAGTACCACGCATCGTCAAGAATCAAATTGAACCGGCGAGCTAGTAATGTCAGGTCTGTGTCGCAACTGCTTTATTCTATTGTTGATGTGCCTGTCAATGAAATCCGTTGGGAAGGAGTTATTCACCAAAATTTTTTAAACTAAATTAATGTTCGAATCATGATAACGAGCATCAGACAATAGAACAGCACGATCGACCAAACCTGTAATTGTATTCACTTCATATTTTAACGGATGGCTTGAAAAATAATTAGTGTAACGGCCGGAGAACGTTGGTTTTCTATACCAATTCGAGGTCAACTTATTTCCATCGCGGATGACCACAGTTATATTGGTCAAACGAAGCGATACCTGAAAACGCGCGTCACGGAACATTTCAACGATATAAAAAAGAATGATCGTCTGCATTCTGTTGTCAGTAAACACCGCGTCTCTCTTAGCCACGAATTTAAATGGTCTGAAGTTGAGATACTTCATAAAGAAAAGAATACAAAAAAGAGGGAAATCGCTGAAATGTTCCTCATCAAAAAATATTCGGATACCATTAATCTCCAAAAGGATACGGATAATTTAAATCCTATTTATGACAACGTCATCTCGTGTTTATAATCTGTTATTGATGGTACCTGTTTTCAACCTTCGACTTGTTTTACATGACGCGATACTTTCAGTTCGTTTCTGACGTCCATCACATAAACATGTAATTGCTGTGCCGTTCTGACGATAAATCGTTGACTCAGCGAGCATGATACGAACCAGTGCCTTGAAAAACTTTCTCTGTGTAACTGAGTTTTTTCTTAGTCTTGATTCTTATTTCTTTATGACAATTTACTTACTGTTTGAAGAATTAATTTGTTTAGCACTCTGTGACTTTTCTATCAAAATTTCACGAACCGTTGACTGAGAACTGTTTGATGATGGCACTTTCCTCATCAGGTATTTTTAATTTGTTGCTTAAATTCTGTACATATATTGACCTGATTTGTTAACGCTGCGTTTTTTTGCGATTGTTTGTTGTTAGATTACTTGAGAAGAACCCGAAGCTTGGGTCGAAACGTCGTGTAAATTTATTAAAATTTTTGCCAATTGTTAGTCGATTTAATACATACACCTTCTGTGAATATCTTTAATCTCGAAATTTAACAACTTTTTTTGGTACTTACTGTTAAGGGTGTTGTATTCGTGGTTCATTCTGTCGAGCTTGAAGAAAACGTTGAAGCGTAGGTTATAGATGTGAGGTGGCAGAATGTCGCTTCGTCTGCATCGAAGAAGAAAAGTCAGTTGTTGAAGGGCAGTGCATAGCATGATGTTCGTTCTAACCCAAGACTTTAAGGAAAGGTGCTATTGTGTCCGTATATTTCGGTGGTAGTCTTAAAGAATCCTTTGTCATGATGGAACACCATTGTTAGGTCGAGGTGTGTATTAAACAAATAAGGTACTTTTACTTCGCCAGTGAGTAATAAAATTAACAAACTCCTTTGCTTCGATCAAACTGGCTATTTTTATTTAAGAAGCACGACGCGTTTCACGACTCGTGAACTTTAAAAAAAAAAGAAAAAAAATTGTGCATTTGATATAAATGCATTTAATATAAATGGTGGTCGAAGTTCCAACTTTCGCAAAAAAGATACTGTTTTTTTGACGTAGAACTACGTCTTTGTCGATAGTAAAGAGGGGTGGGGGGAGTATAAGGGGGGGCACAGCCTGCAACGAATGCAACGAAATTATGTCACATTTTGAACGTTTGTATCTTCGAAACTAATAATCGTAGAATAATGTTATAATATCTCATTTTAAAGCTTAAGAAGTCCCATTTATGATAAGACAAGTCGGAACCCTTTATTTCTTACCTCTTCGATACAGCAGCGTTAGAAAGTTTAACTAAATTTTTTGTCGATGTAACGAAAATATGTCACACTTTGAACGTTTGTATCTTCGAAACTAATAATCGTAGAATAATAAATAATATCTCATTTTAAAGCTTAAGAAGTCCCATTTATGATAAGACAAGTCGGAACCCTTTATTTCTTACATCTTCGATACAGCAGCGTTAGAAAGTTTAACTAAATTTTTTGTCGATGCAACAAAAATATGTCACACTTTGAACGTTTGTATCTTCGAAACTAATAATCGTAGAATAATAAATAATATCTCATTTTAAAGCTTAAGAAGTCCCATTTATGATAAGATAAGTCTTACCCTTTATTTCTTACCTCTTCGATACAGCAGCGTTAGAAAGTTTAACTAAATTTTTTGTCGATGCAACGAAAACCACCACACACACACCACACACACACCACACACACATACACCACATACACCACACACACACACACCACACACACCACACACACACCACACACACCCCACACACACCCCACACACACCACACACACCACATACACACTCCACACACACACACACACACAAATACACCACACACAGCACACACACCACACACACACCACACACACACACACACACACACCACACACACCACACATACACACACCACACACACACAACACAGACATCACACACCACACACACATCACATACACACCACACACATACACCACACTCCACACACACACCACACACCACACACACCACACACACACACCACACACACTACACATACACACACCACACACACACACACAACACAGACATCACACACACTCACCACACACACACACACCCCACACACACACACCACACACACAACATATACACCACACACATACACACACCACACACACACACACACCATACACAGAACACACCACACACACCACACACATACACCACATACACAACACACACACACACTACACACACAGACCACACACATACCACACACACACACACCACACACACACACTACACATACAGATCACACACATACCACACACACACCACACACACACCGCACGTACACACCACACACACACTACACACACAGACCACACACACCACACACATACACACCACACACAAACACACACACCTCACATACACCACACACACACACACACACCACACACACATCGCATACACACCACACACATACACCACACACACACCACACCACACACAACACACACACCACATACACACAGCACAACACACCACACACCACACACACACACACACACCACACACACCACACACACCACACACACCACACACACACAACACACACACACACACACCACACACACACACACAACACAGACATCACACACACTCACCACACACACACACAACACACACACAGACCACACACATACCACACACACACACACACACACACACACACACACACACACACACACACACACACACCACACACACCACACACACACCGCACGTACACACCACACACACCACACACACACCGCACGTACACACCACACATACACTACACACACAGACCACACACACACCACACACACACCCACCACACACATACACACTTTTCATCAAAATATTTTATTTTCCTCATAGAGGAAGCAATAATGCAATAAAAAATGAATAAATAATGAAATAAATAAATAAATAGTCCAATAAATAAATAAATAAATAATGCAATTAATAAATTCAAACTTTATTTAAAAGAAAAATATTTATCAATTTAATATAAGAAAATGATCACATTAATGAAACTTGTTTTAAATTTTATCTTTGATTTTTAATTTAAAAAATTAAAATTAAGTTGCTAGTTTCATGAATTATATGTCAATATGTGGAAGACTTGTGCCCTCACTCTATTGAACGGGTTTTTCTTGTTAACTTGCTGTAATCTGGAAAAATCAAAATAGAGCACATGAATATGCTTGTTGACTTGCTGGAATCTTGAGCTTGTGTATCTGAATTTAATGGAAGAGATCTAATTATATATTGTATTTAAACTACGTCAACTACGTCAACTGTCATTATTTCATGTTAAAGTATTCGTGATCAAGAGAGGCCAAGTTCCACACAGGGCTGTAGCGCTGAATTCATCATTATTGATAGTTGACGTAGTTCTACGTGTTGCTTGCGGCACAGTTGTTACTGTGCCCATTTTTTTTTGTTTTCCATTGGAGAAGGAAAATGCTTACGCATATCCCAGGACCGGTCCCCAGGGTTATGGTGGACTTATTTACCGGCTAAAAACTTCCCCCGACCCCCAACCCCATAACTATTAATCTCCCCATAATATCAAATCCCCGGTAATTTAGTATATATTCACTTAATTTGCACGAATCCTTATATGTGCATATTGTAGGACACACTATACTGCTTTCCGTTTTGTAAAATAATAAATTTTCGTGTTAACTTTTGATATCTATTTAATTAGCAGCGTATTTTTTATTATGATAAGATTTACTTCATTAAGCGTATAATGCAGGTTGTTGAACTGAGCATATTTTTTTGTTGATTTCTGTTTGTTATTTGAGCTGAGTATAATAGATACATTTTATTATATACTGTAATTAACGTAGAATGCATTTTCATAATAATTACTGCTCCTAGCGTAGATTGTATTTTCACAATTTTACTGCGTTCCGCGTAGAATGCATTTTCATAATAATCACTGCTCCTAACGTAGATTGCATTTTCACAATACTACTGCGCCTTGCGCAGAATGCATTTTTACAGTAATCACTGCGCTCTGCACAGAATGCATTTTGACTTTACACATTTCTTTGTGCGACAAATTATTTTTTTTCTTCTAAATTTATTTACCATGATTTCAATGTTATTTGAATGCTTGTTTTTCATTATTTTTATGTAGATCTAGGTATTTATTTCTCCGTCTTTTTTAATTATTTTTTGTCTTTTTGTGTTGTAATTATATCGCTTTGTACGATATGCGAGATGCGTAGAGATGGACAGGACACTGACTATACAAGTTCTTTATACTATAGGAACTCTTTATTCAATACACAAGAACAACACACGACACGTCTTGACTCAACGATGGTCAAGGCTCTTATGCACACGACCGTGACGACTGCACGCAGACAACGACCGTACGGCCGTAACGCACGCGTGGCGCTTAGAACGCGCGCCACACAGGAGCTGCCCTCTCTGGAGGCGGGAGCACATCGCTCGTTCAAAGCCCGGCTCTCACTACTCCCTCCCTTTGTGCGAGCGATCCGTGGTCCTTCTCTTATTCCTTATCTGAAACACAACAATAATCAGTTATCGAGTAAAATTAATCTCTAATTTTGTTTAGACTCTATATTCATTATCTTATCTCTTAGATATGCAAATGCTTCTAAAGGTAAAGGTTTTGTCATAATGTCCGCCAAATTTTCTTTGGTCTCAATCCATTCGACTTTCACCTTCCCTTGATCAACACACTGTTTGATAAAATCTCCATGAGTGTCAGCCATATGTTTTCTGTTTCCAGTTACTTCTCTTTCTCTTAAGTTTTTCTCTATTTCCTCTAAGTTATCATCAAACATTTTAAGTTTGTGACTTCCATCCTTCTTAGTACAGTTTCCTGCTGCTCTGTTGTCACACCAGATTGTTACAGGCAAGAATGTTCTTCAAACAACATATCTGAGCGACTTGTCCAACGAGATTACTTCTTGACAGGCCTCACTCATTGTTAGATATCCTGCTTGACAAGTAGAGAGTGTAACATATGTCTGTTTATGACTTCTCCATGCTATCACATCTCCAAATAGTTTAATTACATATATCCTCCAGTGGATGTAGAATCAATGCAATCTCTGAAACTAGCGTCTGTTAGTGACTCTAATACGTCTGTTTCACCTCTAAATATTAATCCTCGATTCGCAGTTCCTCTAAGATATCTGAAGACTCTTTTTACATCTTGCCAGTCTTCTTCTGTAGGCTCTAATTGTTTCCTTGCTAAATAATTCACTGCAAAAGCTATATCAGGTCGTGTAGCATTCGCTAGATACATTAAGCTTCCTATTGCTTCTCTATAAGGTACTCTTATAATTTCTTTTCCAGTGTTCTTTTCTTCTAATTTATTCCTTTTGTTTTTGTTGCTCATCCTTCTGGTAACCATAGGAGTGCTCTGAGGCTTACATTCATTCATATGGAACTTTTCCAGTACGCTCTCAGTATATTGCATCTGATGAATGCTCATATATCTTTCTTCTTTGTTTCGTTCTATCGTTATTCCCAGAAAATTCTTGGGTTCGCCAAGATTCTTCGTCTCAAAGATTTTACTCAACTTCTCTATGATTTCCTCTAATTTCTTCAGATCGTTGCTTACAACTAACATGTCATCTACATAAAGTAATATGATCACTATTTTGCCTTCTTTCCTCCACGTGAACAGGCATGGCTCATGTAGATCATTCTCTAATCCAAGTTTCTTAGCTTCTTCCGAAAACCTCTTATTCCATCTTTTCGGACTTATTTTCAATCCGTACAAAGCTCTATTTAGTTCACACACCTTTGTCTTTTTGGTGTTTTCATTCACTTCTACTCCGTCTGGAATTTCCATATATATATTTCTTCTTCTATGGTTCCATTCAGGAATGCAGTTTTCACATCTAGTTGGCAGGTATATAAATTATACTTGTTTATTATTGCCAATATGGATCTAACCAAAGACAATCTTGAAACCGGTGCATATGTCTCTTTCAGATCATACACATTTTTGTCTTTACATCCTCTTATCACCAGTCTCGCTTTATATCTGGTTGATCCATTTGCTTCTAATTTCTTCTTAACTACCCATCTTGAATCTATAATGTTAGCTTGTTTGCCATCTACCATCTCTGTCGGTCTATCAACAAGCGTCCATACTTGGTTGGTCTGCATAGACTCAAGTTCTTCTATTACAGCATTTTTCCAATTTTTTCCTTCGCTGCTTGTCATTGCCTCTTCATATGTCGAGGGCTCTCTATGTAATGATGCCAAAAGACATCGACTCAGTTCATCTTCCATTTCTATATTTTGTCCAATATTTTTCACATTGGTATAATTAGCGAAGCTAATATCTTCTATTAGTCTCTGCACGTTAATGTCTCCATTATCTTCTAGTTTTCTTTTGGTTTTACTTCTAGTCATTGGAGTTTCACTTTCCTTTCGTTTGACCTTCTGTTTCTGTTCTTCTAATTGGGTTGTTTGTTTTCTCGGTCTTCCTCTTTTCCTTTTCTCAGGAATCTCTAATTTTTGTTCTCCCTTTTCCTCATCTTCTACGAATTCTTTCATCCAATTTTTGTCTGAGTCTTTTTCTTCTTCTGTTTGACTGTTTTGATATACATTTTTATATGTTACCTTTTCATTAAATCGAATGTGTCGGGACTCTATGAATTTTCTTGTGCTTGGATGCCAGAGTATATATCCAGTGTCGGTATATCCCACCAACACACCTCTAATAGCTCTCTTATCGAATTTCGACGTAGGCTTTGGTACTCTTACATATTCAATGCATCCGAATATCTTTATTTGTTCAAAGTGACAACTCGTTTTTGGTGAAAACTTCTTCAACGGGATCTCGTACTCTATAGTTTTGTGTGGAGATCTGTTGTACGCATGCACGTCAACTGCCAACTCCCACATACTCTTTAGTAATCCCGAGTCGAACATATATGTTCTTACTTTCTCTTGCAACGTTCTGTTGAACCTTTCTGCAACTCCATTGTGCTCCGGAGTGTACGGTGGTGCAAATATGGCTTCTGTCTTTTCTCTTTTCAACACCTCTCTAAATGTACCTCCCGTGAATTCCTTGCCTTGGTCTGACTTCACGTAGCACAGCTTTTCTTCTTTTCCTAGTAGATTTCTAGCAGATATTAGATATTTCTCTAGAGCCTCTCCCGATTTATCTTTCGTCTTCAAGGAGTAGGTTTTCGCCAATCTAGAATAGTCGTCTATAAAGGTTATTATAAACCTCTTTTGTCCTGGATAGGATGTAGGTTTTATTGGACCCATGATGTCCGTATGTATTACCTGTAATGGTCTCTGTGCTCTACTTCTATTTTCTTTAAACGGCAGTTTTGCCAACTTTGCCATTACACAGACTTCACACTCTAATATGGAGTTATCAAACTTACAACATTCTCTAATCTCTTTTCCACTTTTTGTAATTGTCTTAGATAGTTTAATGATGCATGACCTAATCTAACATGCCATAACATTGCCTCATTTATCTTCTCTATTTCTTTACTTTTTTAATTACTGAGCTTTCACACATTTCTTCTATGTTCTCTATTGTCTGTATATCCTCTAACTTAATGACTTGCTCGAGTTCAGCATTGTTGTATTCTATATTTTCGTTTTTGTTCACATTTGCGAGCTCTCCTTCATTCTCCCTCCCAATCGCAGAGCCAACATTATCCCTCTCATCTAACTCTCCCTCCGAAATTGATAATTCATTGGTCTGAATGTTTGCTTGCGATTGTTCAGGAAGCTCACAATGTGGAACAATTTCTGCTCTACATCTATACACAGCACATTCTACATTACCATTATCTTCTATATTATTATTTTTGACCTCAAATTGTATAATCCAATTTGGTTTCTCATAACTTCCTTCAAAAACTATTTTATTTGTCAGTTTATTATAGACCTTGAACAATTTATCATCTAAATAAATACTGAACCCTGCATCAGCCAACTTTCTTAGAGATAGTAAATTTTCGGATACTTCCTTCGTTGCAATTACATTTGTTAATTTAATGAGTTTCTTTTCTTTCTCATCTGTTAATAACAAAAGATCTCCTTTACCATCTATTGAAATGTCTGCAAGCTCATTCTTATTCGCGCATTTAATAACTCTATTATTACATTTTTCAAAATTTGACAGAATTATATTCTTATTCACAATATGATCCGTTGCACCCGAATCTACAATGAAATTGACTAACTCTTTCGGACTTTCTCTATCTTCTATTAATTTAATCATGCGTAATTGACCTTCTTCTGATTTTCTGTCTTTCGCTGTTTTCGTTGGTATAGGTTTCTTAGCTGGTTGTATCTTGGTTATTTTTCCTTTGTTGTCTACTCTTTTTGTGCCTTTTTGCACAAATTTACCCTTTTTGTTTATATTTTTATTAACGGTTTTATTTGCATACTTTTTTCCTCTAAATCTGCTCGCCTGGGCTCCGGCATTGGGACAGCTGTCACCCTTATGGCCTCTAACTTCCTGGCAATAGTAACAGAACCATGCCCCTAGTTCTGCCAACGGGCAGTCTTTTGCCATGTGGCCCATCCTGTTGCATCTATAGCACTTTATTTCATCTGCGGCAGCCCTCTGTACCTTGATTTCGGGTTTCTCTGTTTTCTCTAATTTCTCACTCTTCTTCTCTGCCTCTAACTGCATCATAAAAGACTTTATTTCATCTATTGTCATTTCTTTAAGATTCGATTGTCTTCTAATTAAATCTACATTTCTCAGCTCTGGTACATTAATTGACACAGCCTGATAAAATGCAGATCTAATTTCTTGTTCTGTGAGAGGTACCGCATCTTCACATGATTCATATTCTCTAATTATTGAATCAAAGCGTTCGCAAAAATCACTTACTTTTTCATCTTTTCTCATTTTAATTTGATAAAGTCTAGCTCTTACCGATGCATGAGTAACATTTATTTCACTCTTTTTATATCCTCTTAGTTTCTTTAAAATTTCTATCGGTTCTTTTTCATGTAAAATCCTTTTATGATAGCTTTCATCCAAATGATTAATTATTATATCTCCGACTAGACCTTTTTTTTTAGCAATTTTTGACTCAGAAAGATTTTCAGGACTTACAATACTTGAATCTATTGCATCTAGTAAATCATTGTTCGTTAACTCAGATTTTAAATAATCCATCCAAAGATCAAAGTTGTATTTTTGCGTCAGCTTATATTCTCTTCTAATATGCAACCTTTGATTATTTAGTTCTGTCTCTATAGTGCTTTTAATTGTCTCTAATCTTTTTCGGCGGAACAGACTCTTGCTTCATCTAATTTTCTCTTTTTAGACTCTACTCCTAATTCTTTAACCGTTGTTATATCATTCTGTACTGAACTTTGCATATTTTTATTATTTACCTTTAAACGTCTAAGCTTAACTTTTTCTTTCTCTAGATTTAAACGGGACCCAGGTAGCAAGCACTCGTCATTTTGACGTCAAATACTAGTCATGTTTGTACAAATGACGTCAAATGACCAAAAAGTGACCACGTCTTTAAAAATGACATTATACTGACGTCATTCCATAACGTCATTATGACGTTATTTCTGACTATTTTTAGTCATTTTTGGTCTATGACATCGGCGACTAATAATGGACGTCTATAAGACGTCATTTCTTAGACCATCTGAAGACGTCATTTTAAAGACGTCTTAAAGTCATCCAAATAAGGTCTTTTTGTAATATAACTATTTTTACTTCTTAATATTGTATAATAAAGTAATAATAAAATAAAAATCACAAAATTAACTACACTATGTTTGTTTCGCAACTTTATGATTGAAGTGGCGAATTTATGGTATATAAGTGGATGTAGTTGCGTGATTATATAGTTTTATGATAACTATTTCATGCAGTGTTATAGCTATCAAGAAGATTATCATTACAAGATCTTTGAACACTTTAAAGATGTACCTGTTATAGACAAGTACAGTTAATAAGGAAGCATCAGGGTGAAAAGATCGTCACTGTCCACTGGATCATCGAAGTCAAGCAACACGGGCGCGGTACTGTACTAGGATGGGTGACCGCCTTGAGAGCGGCTATACGCACATGGCATGTAACGAAAACAGTTAAAAGAAACTTTTTTTTTTCTTAGATAAAGAAAAAAAACATATTTTTATAAACGTTTATCAAGTAGATTTAATATTTTAACATTTTAATTTTATAAAAAACATTCCTAGAAACCGCGCGGTGTGTCGGCGTACAATGGACCTATTTTTGCCGTCAATAAGACGTCAGAAAATAACGTCAATTGTCTGTGACATTAGACCGTCATTTTAACGTCATTATGCCGTCAGTTAGTGACGTCAGGAATGGTCAGTAAAGGACCAAAATTTGACGTCAAAATGACGAGTGCTTGCTACCTAGAGGAGACTTCCACCATATTCTCCATCATCTCGGTGGCCTTCGTCATTATCTTGTCCAGCACCTGCATCGAATTATCCATTTTTGCGACCATTTTTTCTTGCTTTTCATATAACATTTTGGTTCCAATTGGCAGTACTGGACGGTTCTCTGCGCATTCTTTGGTCACATCTATATTTTCTCTGACTTTAGGCAAGTTCCTTTTCGGGATTGTACCTCTTCTTTCCGTCTCCTCCTTTTTATCTTTTTCTTCTATACAGAATTTTAAAATTACTATTTTTATTTTCTCTGAATGCACATATATATTATCCTTCTAGATTGCTTTCTTAAAAAAAAAAAAAAAAAAAAAAAAAAAAAAAAAAAATCTTACCTTTGTCTCTTGTTACCGTCTCCTCGCTACCTCTTTCTCTCTCTATTACCGTAGTAATACTGCTATCGCTGTCGTAGTCGACCAGCGCATCTTGGCCTTCTCCCTCCGGAAGGTTCTCTGTCTCTTTTTCCATCTATATCGGGATTTAAATATCAATTGAACATTAGCATTCCTCTTTTGACAAGATAAACCAACATTCTTATTTTGACATATAATTATTTAATTTCTATCACCAAACTTCTTTCAGCGATAAAAATTCAATGCTTATGAGGCTATATAGAACGCACCGCAATTCACAATAACCCCAAAGCGAGAAAAACTAACATTCATATTGACAGATAATAATTTACAATTTTATTGTCGAGTTTTTCTCAACAACAAAAAACATATTTATTGCTTACAAGACCATACAGAACGCACTGTAATTCGTAATAATCTGAAAGCGAGAAACCACACGCTTCTGCAGAGCCATCCGCACACGCACCCCAGATAACATTATGACGTCATAAAGACGTTTGAAAGACGTCATAAAATCCCTTAGACGTCTTAAAAAGGTTTCAGAAAGACGTAGTTTTTACGTCTTTAGAACGTCTTATGTCCCGATTTATGATGTCTTTAATACAATGGATTATGACGTCTTTAATACAATGGATTAAGACGTCTTTAATACAATGGATTAAGACGTCGTTTATACGTTATTTTAAGACGTATTAAAATCGTCTTATTTAATAATTTTGAGACGTTTTCAATTTTTAATTCTATATGCAAAAAAAATTATTGTTACTCAAATATTATGGTACCTTTTTTTATTTTTAAGTACATACATGTAAATATTGTGGTCACAGTTTTATACATAATTTTTCTTCGTAATAGTATTTATATTATAACAAATTCATGTATCAATACATTAGTATAAAGCTATCGCAAGTAATTACATATACATAGAAATGCTAGAACGAAATTTAATATAGTAATATATAGTAATATAATATTATATAGGTTTCGTGTGGAAAATTTTATACAGCGAAATTCAAGGTATGCGAAATATATATATATATATATATATATATATATATATATATATATATATATATATATATATATATATATATATATATATATATATGTATATATATATATATATATATATATATATATATATATATATATATATATATATATATATATATATATATATGTATTTGTTAGATATTTTAGATATTTTATATATCAGTTTTAAAATTGACAGTGTAGAAACACTTAATTAGAACAAACCGTAATCAACGGTGACTGTCGAAAATACCTAAAAAATACATATAATCGCTATATATTTATGATTTCTTAGCGTTATACTTCATTCGGTCGGTAGCATGCCGTAGCCACTCCTGAATTATTTTTCCTACATCTTGTAAAGTGCAGCCTTTTTTATCCGCATGTGGAAAGGCATTTGCCTTTGCTTTTCGATCTTCTTCTGCTCCTTGCTACGCTCGTGCTGCCGTTGCGGAAGCAGATCTTACGCCAGAAGTTCCTTCACTTTGCCCGTCACTATCAAATCGACCAAGCAGTTGTGGGCATCTTTAATATTCGCATGACGGAACGCACATAATCCCAGATGGGTTATCGTACAATTGTATAAAATCTAAAAAATAAAATACATTATTTATACACGTTTTAACGAGATAATTGTAAACGCAGATACACATTCAAACCTGTGTGGCTGGATCAGAATGTTGAATAGTTTCCTGGAGATGCGACATCAGAATCAAGTCACGAGCTTGGAACCAGTTATCGTGAAGAGCGTGGTGACAAATGTGCGAGAGAATCACGCGAGTTCTCAACCGATCAGTGTTATCGTGGGCATAAACGTATTTGCATAGTTTTTCCATAACTTGCATGGATGTGATTGCGTCTGGTCCCAATTCACTCTAACGCACATTTGATTATTTTGATAATTTAATAAAATAAGAGAATTTTATACGCACATATATATACTTTGCGAGATTTACCTTTTGTTTCAGAACATTCGAATCAAATTTGTAATACATGTGCTTGATTTTACGAACGTTCACGCGGCAAAGCTCGGACACAGTTCCTTGTCTCTCCAGATATTCTTGAACCTTGTAAATTATGGCAGCAACCTGCTTCTCATCTTTCAATCTGTGACAAGTGGATATTTTATCGTATAAAAAATAATAATAATCGTAAATATATTTCGCATAATTTCTCTCAAAAGACATTACCTTTCCACGTATTCATTACTGTGTGGATTACATTCCTTCAGTAAGTTTATAAATTCCTCATCGAGACGTTCCACCAGCGTCAACACACAACCATGCATTTTATATGGTGTCGTTTCAAACTCCTCCATTTCTTCCGTTATTGTTTCCGCTATTACCATGTCCGAGTTGCTCAGTAACATATCCAGCATCTCGGTAATACGCTCCAGTATTCTGTAAAAAAAATATTTATCTATTTGATACTTGCTTATTTTAAATCTTCTATTTTAGAGGGCTTATAAATTTACATTACATACATATATATATCTATTTTATACGTACTTTGACCAATACTCCGGCTTTATAGCATCGGAAACCTTTGTAATCGAATATGGAAGACACAATGGAAAACTTAATCTTCACGGTTACAGCCGGGCCGAGAATATGAGCGTCGGCTATCAGTTGTAGCTTGTGTAAAAGCTCTATTTGCTCGCGTCTGGCCGTGCGCTTTTTACCACGAGCTATAATTATCTAGGAAAGCTTCTTCAGCCCTTATGGAAAAATACACTCAACGTCTTAAAGTTGGGTGTGATTTCGGACCGCCAATTGAAGATTAACCAATCAAAGATGTTGAAATGATGGTTAACCTTCATTGGCGGTCCGAAATCACACCTAACTTTAAGACGTTGAGTGTATTTTTCCATAAGGGAGCACCGCACCGATATTAATCTCCGCATCCTTGGCGAACATCTTCGTCTTCTAGGAGGGAATAGCCACGCCGCCCTTAACGGTTTCCAACTCTCCTTCACCATCGTCTTCGTCGCGTTGACGCGCTATCGGACTCAGAATCTGAGCCAGTTACGAAGAAACGGCTCATGATTGCAAACGCGCGTTCTGTAACAATCAAGCAAAATGTAATGAAAGGCAAATGTACACTCCCTAATTACATCGTAAAACGCAGCATCCTCGACGTCCGTGAAAAGACGCGCGCGGAGTAAATTCGGGCGACGCGAGGCGCGACTAGCAAACAAAATTCCAAATTACCTGTTCTCTTCCTCGCTGAAAGCAGATCGATGCGTTGCGAGGTTATGCACCATACACATATGCACCATCCACTATTAAACTCGGGTCCATGGGTTCGTTAAGCCCAAAGGATTGCGCGGCGAATCAATCCCCCCTGCGGGTCGAAATAAATGTCGAATTGTGAGACCATCGTCTCCACGTTGTAACGATACGTATATATAACGTCGCAAAAGCCCGGCGCGTGCCATCCACTATTAAACTCGGATCCGTGAGTTCGTTAGGCCCAAAGGATTGCGCGGCGAAACAATCCCCCCTGCGGGTCGAAATAAATGTCGAATTGTGAGACCATCGTCTCCACGTCGTAACGATACGTATATAACGTCGCAAAAGCCCGGCGCGTGCCGGCGCATGCAGGCGCTAGTCACGTGACCTCATTCTAAGCCAATCAAATAGCCTTATGCGCCATATTGTAATGCGTGCGAATTAAGCGCTATACAGACGTATTTCTAACAAAGTCTGAAAGACGTTTTTTCTAAGACGTCGTACAGACGTATTTTTAACAAAGTCTAAAAGACTTTTTTTTTATGACGTCATACAGACGTATTTCTAACAAAGTCTGAAAGACGTTTTTCTTATGACGTCATACAGACGTATTTCTAACAAGTCATAAAGACGTCTCTTTTAAGACGTCTCTTACAACGTCATTATGACACGCGTGTTGTGTGGGACACCACTATCCCATGCGATCTCCAGCACTGCTGAAAAGATCTATAGGATATCAGGTTGATCACGCACGCGCACGGGACTCGTACAGATTTACGCGGCCTCCCTAAACAGCAATCAAGCTACACCGCACAGCAAATCATGCTCGATTACCGACCCGATACATATATGTATCGTAAATGTATCATATATGTATGTATATGTATCATATATGTATTGTAATGTAAATCGTTATAACGATTTCAAAAAAAATTAAACTCATACAGAGTCATATAGAGTTTTATACATACGCATATCATGTTTACACATATATCGTAATCTAGCCATCTAGCCATCTAGCACTGATGCCATATTGTTAGTTGAAATCGATTATGTGGTTGTACGCGCCCAGCAACAAGTTCCGCGCCCAAAAACAATGATTCTCGCCATCTATGATCGGACTTCCGCGCGCCAAAAACAATGACTCTCGCCGTTCACGCTCGGACTTGCACGCGCACGTCGCCGACTTGCCACCAAGAGGCATCTTTCTATCTCTTTCTATTGTACATATTCTCTTTTAGTTTCATCTTTCTCTACTTCTATCAAGAGGCAAAAAGAATTTGTCTCCTTCTAACTTCTAGCAGCGTTTCTCGAACGTTCTTATTAGCTGGGAATCTCTACTTCTATATTATACTTTATCTCTAGCTTTCAAAAAAGCAGAGATCTGCCTTCTTCTATCCTCTTCTAACAATATATATCGAACGTTCTTATTCGCTGGTATTTCTCTCGTTTCGCTCGTCAGCATCGAGAGTTGTCATTTACTTACCCTCTAATCTTCTAATGCTCTCTTCTCTTTTTGATGTCCTTCGCCGGCGTCTCACGAACTTTTTCGTTCACTTATTCATGCGTCACACAGATCTTCCGCAGGACAAGCGTGCCCTGGGCCCATAACCTGTTGTAATTATATCGCTTTGTACGATATGCGAGATGCGTAGAGATGGACAGGACACTGACTATACAAGTTTTTTATACTATAGGAACTCTTTATTCAATACACAAGAACAACACACGACACGTCTTGACTCAACGATGGTCAAGGCCATGGTGGAAGTATTACAGCCCGTCAACTAAATCGAAATGTGGATTTAAAACTTTGAAAAGTTTGAAATGTAGAAGAATAGGACAATCATCATCTAGTAAATAAGTAATGGTTTTTATTATTCGCTTCCACATATCGTACTAGAAATGACTTTGCAAATACACTTTCATTTCGGGATTTACATTTAAGTAATTCCTGTTGTCGTTGAAGAATATAATGAAAATGGGTATTCATTAGATTATAAATGTAAATTCACAAATGAAATTCTATTCGCAAAGTCATTTCTGGTATGATATGCAGTAGCGAATAATGAAAACCATTACTTATTTACTCGATGGTACTTTTCCTATTCTTTTATAATTAAAACTTTCACTAAATTATATTGCAGACAAAGTTTTGTATTATTTTACAGTGAACAAACAGCATACCTCTGATCGGTACATTCAGGGAAGATGCTTGGAATAGCAGTGTGAAGGAGACGTCGCCTTTTCGATTCCTTTCCTGCATTTGTCCTATTCGGTTGCCTGAAGCACTTGTCGTCAAAATGAAGTGAACATACTTTTACTGAAAAAAATCTTAAAATCATTATAAACTTCTGAAACTTTTCCAAAATTCAGTTCTCATTGTTTTGCATTCAAACTATTCAAAATTATTTAAACATTTTTACAAATAGGTTGTTCATATAAACGATACATACATATATGTTTACTAAATACATGGAAAGAGACGTTATTATAGTACAATAATATGTGTAATATCGTTGAAAAACTGACATTTTAAATTTAATTTAAAAATTTCTCGACAATGAAAATGGTATGTATACATATACATAATGTTTACAAACACTTACTCGACTTCATATTCTCAGGAATGCAAGTAGCTCCAATTTTCCTCACCCAAGCTTCTCTAATGACACTGTCTTCAGGAAATTTAAAAAAACTGATACCAGCGTCATCAGAATTTTTGTTGCATCCTGGTATTATGCATTTCACCATTCTGTTTTATTTTTGTTGACTTGAAACGTTAAATGCACAAAATATTCATAATATAGAATTGACAACTGATTTCTAACCTAAAATTAATGATAAAAATCATGCATTGCGAAAAATTATAATTTAATTTAATGCCAAACGTCATTAATTTAATGTAATTTACTTAGAAGTATGTTATAAAATTTCCAATTACTCATACCTTTCTGTTAGATTTTAACTCTACGTTTCAAAATTTCACAAGTTATGTACTGTATATATATATACGCTAGAAAGAGAAAACACGTTCGCTATGTACATGATGCAAACAAGGACACTGCATATAAGGGTTGCCAACTTATGACTGATAAATATTTTACGTTACACGGTTGGTATGTTCGGAATTATCGACGATATTGGAGTGGGGGTAGGTTGAACTGCACACACCATGTAATACTTCCACCATGGTCAAGGCTCTTATGTACACGACCGTGACGACTGCACGCAGACAACGACCGTACGACCGTAACGCACGCGTGGCGCTTAGAACGCGCGCCACACAGGAGCTGCCCTCTCTGGAGGCGGGAGCACATCGCTCGTTCAAAGCCCGGCTCTCAATACTTTGCTTTAATTATATATTTGGAATTACGGATTGGCAACTTTTTTTTCGTTTTGGGTCTAATATAATTCCGGTATTATTTGATTTTTATATAATTGCCTCTGTTTCTAGATTTTATTTTCTATTCTGTAGACATTATTGTGGCTAATTTTTTTTATTTTGTTAATTACAATGGTGTTTACAGTGTGAATATGCAGTGTGAATATGCAATATAAATATTGTCATTATATAATTGTCGTTGTTTTTATTCTTCTGGGAAGGGTAATAATATTTTCTCTTCTATGATTCTCAGACAATGTTTACGCATTTTTAGCATATCTGTTGAATATTTTTTATTTGATGGATTTTCTCCCTCAATGCTATTGATACTGCAAATGCTGCTGCATATACATATACCACAGGATGTTAGGTCCGGCTGTTTTGTTACTCTTTCAAATATTATATTATTCCGTGTTAGTTTAAGGTATCTTTTCTTAATATAATTGCGTTCAAAGATTGTTAAATTGTCATAAGAGTGTGTTTCAAAATACAAACTATCATATATATGAAGTTTTACACTGTCATAATAAATACAGTGCCCAGTGCCAATAGTTGCCGGCTTGCCTTTCTCTAACAATTTGAACGTCCTGGGTAAAGATTGGCTCAACCTCATTGTAAACCAGTAATAAATAATACATCCACACGATTAAATAGAGTGTTATTTTCTATTATTTTCATAATTTCATTTAAAAGTCTATCATCTAACCATGCTTTTTTTTCTAATACGTTCTCTTCTAAAGTTTGTGGTGGTGGATAAATTTCAATTTCATCTGCTATATTTATGGTGCTTTGTTCATGATCTGATTTATCTTGACTTTTATAATATTGTTGTTTGTTAATGCCTCATTTTTCTGTTCGTACTTTACGTTGACTATGCATTCTTGTTCTTTTTTTAATTCTTTGTATTAGAATTATTTTCCGTGAATCCTTTATAACTCCTTATGCTTGATATTGGTATCTTACTCTGCTCATTTATCCAATAAAAATAGGTTTATGATCTGAGAAATAAGTTTCATATACTCCAGCACTAAAATTTAATATTCCCTCAAATATAAATAATATATCTATCTGCGTATTAAAGTTTGGATACTAAGTTTGGGTACTAATTGCACGTTTAAATTGTAATTTATTTAAATGTTTTTCAAAAATCCTCCTTTACTATACGAGTCGTAATTAAAGTCACCTATTATAATTTTTTTTATTACTAACTGATTTGCTTAAAATATTACGCAGCTCGTGAACATAATTCTAGGTACTGAAGGAGATTTATAACCGGTAATAATCTTCATTTCATTTATGTTCATGTGTATCAAGTCAATATGACGATGTTGTCCATTTATAGTTTCATTTTTTTGTATATGGTCATCAATAAATGCGTTCAGTTTTTTTTTAATGAAACATATTATTCTTTTTGATAAACGTTTGTTATAATTATCTGTTCGGAAAATAATATTAAATCCTTCAAATGTCAAATTGTCTGTTGTGATTGTTTGTGTTTCTGCAAAAATTAATAAATCTGCTTGTTTATACCATTTATTACAAAATATATTAATCAGATTTTTATTCAATGATTGTATATTTTGGTAAATAATTTTTATTCGGTTTCCTTTTATAATTTTGGAATACGACAATTTAAGACACCTCTCTTCTTTTAGACGTTTTACTTCTAATTCCAATAGATTATTTGTTGATGGTTTTTTTGGTGATGTAAAACTTCAAAGAATATATAAATCAGGTAATTTTGTTATTCTTTAAAGGTTAGTCTTTAAAGGTTGAAATTTTATAATATTGACAATTTTTCTAATCTCTACTATTATATAAAGGGGGAAAGTTTGTACTGTTGTTCGGGGTAATCTTAGAAACTATTGTACCGATTTTGAAAGTATTGTATATGAAGTAGGGGTAGAATTTCCCGGGGAGTGCTATAGGGTGTATAGTTTTTCGTTACCGATCTTCCGGGAAATAATTGACGGAATCTCAAAGAATTATATATGAAACAGGGGTAGAATTTTCCGGGGAGTGATATGAAGTGTATAATTTTTTGTTACCGATCTTTTTTAGAACCGGTATCCGAAATTTTTCTATACGTAATTGTTCTAATTTCTACAAATTTTGAGATATCGAGCTAATTTTTTTTTATGGATAGAATATTATTATATTGAATTTGGCGAGAATCGGTGAAAGGGTTGCCGATTTTTGCTTAAAAAGTGTGTAAGTTATACATGTCGTATTTGTCATCTTATATAGAGTATCATTAAAGGAAGGTTGTTTCGAATTTGGCGAGGATCGGTGGAGGGGTTACCGATTTCTGCTTAAAAAATGTATAAGTTATTTGATGGATACAGTATTATTTAAGGAAGATTGTTATTGAATTTGGCGAGGATCGGTGAAGGTGTTACCGATTTCTGCTTGAAAAGTGTATAAGTTATACATGTAATTTTATATAGAGTATCATTAAAGAAAGGTTGGTATTGAATTTGGCGATGATCAGTAAAAGGGTTCTTTCTTTATAAAAATCAAAATGACATATAATATGTGAAACCAGCAGCTTATAATGACAAGAGAGTGAATTGATAGCAGGTCAGCTTAGTAATTTCAGAAACAATTTTTACGAAAAATTAATACATCAAACTTCGTACTGATTGTATTGATTTTCTTAGTACATGAGAAACGTCATTTGTCGGCGACACGTTTTATATGAATGCTTTGCATTTCGAGACATTTCGTGTTTTCGTAAGACAATTTAGAAATTATTATCAAGAGACACGGTAGTGTCTCGCGCCAAGTACACGCGGAGCGAGACCAACCGTGACTCTTTTACGCGACACGACGATTTGCAAGTACTCGAGATGTTGAGATCTCGATAACGAGTGAACGGATCAAGTTCTAAATAGGCTTGATCGATAGCTTGGGGTCGATTTGGGGGGGGGGGGTCCGTTCTTTTCATTAAAACAACCTAGCTTCCGAAGCGCGGATCTAGCTCGCGGCTGGTCAGAGTTTGGAGTAGGCGCGGAGGAAGACACAAGACTCGGTTAAGAGAGGAAACGTAACAGAGTTTATTCGATTAAGTTGATTCGTAATACATCGGTGTGATCGCGGAGATTGACGTGAATATCGAAGCGGTATGATATACAGCAAGATCGCGGGGTATCGGAGATATGTACAAGCGATATGATATACAGCAAGATCGCGGAGTGTCGGAGATATGTACAAAGGTCGCGGAGTCGAGTATTGACGGTGCGTACAGAGATCGCGGGGCGCGGGTATCGGTGATAAAAGAACGCGGGTCCGAGTATCGGCGGTATGTACAAGGGTTGCGGAGTTCGTGTATCAAATGTAGATCGCGGGGCGTGAGTATCGGCGGTATGTACAACGGTCGCGGGTACCGGCAATATACCGGGGATCGCGCGCGGCGCGGGGCGCGTGGAATCGAGCGGCCAAGAGCCTTGGCGGATATACAGATCACTCTTTATATCCTGTCGCAGCGATATGTGGAGGCGGGAGGCGGCACCGGGTGGCCAAGATCCTTGGCGAGTAAGAGAAGAGCTCTCTTACCCTGGTTCACTCCGGTGTCACAGGTTCGCGGGTGGAGGATCGAATCAATCGCTTAGATACGTCACTTGGCAGAGCCAGAGAAAACTCTCTACCTCCTGATTGTTCGAATTGGATTGCGGGATCCGTGAGCAGCGAAGAACTGGTCGGGTCGGTTTGCTGGCTCACGGCGGAATCTAATTGTTTTAAACAATTCGGCGCCTTTTATACCCGTGGCGCGATGTCGGCGTGGCGGGGGTATGCGCGACGGCAATCGCGAGCGCCGGGATGGAGCGGCGGGTCGGTCGGAAGTTACGGCGTCCCGACGCCGCGATTGCGTTCGGCGGCGCTCGGCCGCGCTCGGCCGTTTTCGGCACCGCTCGGCGCTCCGAGTCGGTTGCCGCGGTAAGTCCGTTCGCGGACTTGTACGCGAGATTCGGTATTTAAAAAAGAGCACACCGTGCCTTGTCTCGCCCGGCGGATGGTCGGCCGGGCGGCATCCGGCTGATGCTCGCCGGGAATGATGCGTTTTCGGGGCGCATAGTTACATTATTAATATTTTTAGAAATTAATATTATTAATTATTATGAATATTTGTCGGCTATGCGAACAATATAGAAAGAAATAAAGTAAATAATAAGTTCAAGTATTTCTATTTGAACTGAGTAAAGTGTTGTGGTAAAGCTTTTTCGACATGTGATGTTCCTGAGAAGGCGAAATTGTAACAAGCAGATTGGTGAATTTTGAATCTTTTTGGTTAAAAAATTATATCAGCCACTCATTTTGGTATTAGGAGTTTTGTCTACAAAAGATCTCAGGAACCTGTCACTAATAGAAGATGCGATAAGTCAGGGATATAATAATGTATCCGTGATTTGTTGAAGTCTTCAGTATTCTTGGAACCGTTGTTCATAAAGGTAGATAAGCAAAATTAATATTTCAGTCTCCCTCTTAGATTATTATTTTCGTACAATTTAAATTATTAATTTTTATAATTACTTGAAATTATTTTTTAAAATTTGAAATGCATAAATATCTACAAAAGATCTCAGGAATCTGCCATTAATAGATGATACGGTAAGTCAGGGATACAATAATGTATACGTGATCTGTTGAAGTTTTCAGTATTCTTGGAACCGTTGTTCATAAAGGTAGATAAGCAGAATTAAAATTTCAGTCTTTCTTTTAGATTATTATTTTGTACAATTTAAATTATTAATTTTTATAATTACTTGAAATCATTCTTTAAAATTCAAAATGCCTAAAAAAAATCACAGCTGTCTAGAAAAAATTCCAATGCCAGACGTATACATTTAAATAGGTTTAATGAAACAGAAGAAGCACGAGAAGCTCGGTTGTCTCAAAAGAGATTAGTATATTCTTCTCGACAAGCTGTGGAAAATTTTGATGAGAGAGAAAAACGTTTACAACAGTTAAGTATGCGTATATCTATAAAAAGAAAACAAAAAGAAAGTTTCACTATTGAGTCATTTCCGCTTTTACGATATTTCACTTACCGATCAGCGACATCATCTCTTGGTTTATCTAGGCGTTTTATTGGGAATTTTGAGATTGCTTGCTCGCGATGTACACAGAACCTCGATTTTTCAATTAAAAAACCAAGGAATAAAATCGGTAATCGGTAAGTGAAATATTGAGGTTCTGTGTACATTTCGAGCGAGTAATCTCAAAATTCCCAAAAAAACGCCTAGGTAAACCAAGAGATGATGTCGCTGATCGGTAAGTGAAATATCGGAAAAGCGGAAATGACTCAATAGTGTAAAACTCGAGTAGAAAAAGACCGGTTACGACATGTTTAATCCACGAAAACATTTATGCGGTCCGATTTGAAATTAGAAGCATTTAGTTATGATTGAAATTACGAATATCAATTTCATCCGAGTGTAATAATTGGGAAAATGGATGCAATATGTGATCATTGACAAGTAAAAAAGTTTAAAACTTAAGCACCTAAAATGTGTTATTCATGCAGAAAAGTTAAACTATCGTCTTTAAATCAACCACCCGACACACTCCTTATGTTTGTCCACAATAAGGATATTGAAACATAAATGAAGTCGTTTCAAGAAAAACGAATCCCGGGCGAAGCCCGGGTAACCAGTTAGTTCTATTATATTCTTTAGTCTTTTCTACCCCTGTTTCATATATAATCCTTTAAGATTTGGTTAATCAGTTCTTGAGTTATAGAAATTGCGGTAAATTTGGCACATACATACATACACACACACATACACACAAATTAGTAGCAGAAGTAAGGTTTTACAATCGACGCAATGTCAAATCGATGTTGACTTTGGGAGTTCAGGCTACATGGCCCATATATGGACTTTGCATATGGACCTTTAATCGCACATAAAGTTGGGTCTAATCAACCAAATCTTAAAGAATTATATATGAAATAGGGGTAGAAAAGACTAAAGAATATAATAGAATTATAAATAGCCCGATATCTTAAAATTTGCGGAAGTTAGAGCTACCACAGACATTTCTCAAAAAATTTTGATCGCGTATAAAGCTGGGTCTAATCAACTAAATCTTACAGAATTATATATAAAATAGGAGTAGAAAAGACTAAAAAATATAATAGAATTAGAAATAATCTGATATCTTAAAATTTGCGGAAGTTAAAGCTGCCACAGACATTTTTCAAAAAATTCAAAATTTTATTAAAAAAAAAATAAACTCTACCGATTATCGCAAATTCAATACCATACCAACCTTCTTTTTTAATGATACTTTATATAAAATTACATGTATAACTTATACATGTAACTTTTTAAGCCAAAATCGGTAACTTCTTCACCGATCCTCGCAAAATTCAATAACAATCTTCCTTTAATGATATTCTATATAAAATTACATGTACATCTTATACACTTTTTAAGCAGAAATCGGTAATCTCTTCACCAATCCTCGCCAAATTATACATTTTTAAAGCAGAAATCGGTAATCCCTTCACCGAGCCTCGCCAAATTCAATAACAATTTTCCTTTAATGATACTCTATCCATCAAATAATTTAAAGTAGACCGAGGTGAATCGGATCAATCTAAGTTTTAAAACAGTTTTCGTTGGTGTTTTGTTTCAAACGCTGTTTTATCGTGCTAATTAGTGATCCGATTCGGTCTACCCTATACATTTTTTAGGCAGAAATCGGTAACCCTTTCACCAATCTTCGTCAAATTCAAAACAACCTTCCTTTAAAATAACTTTCACACATACGGACATTTTTTTAAATTACGATTTTCCGACGTTTTAGAACATTCTGAACATATTAACGTCAAAAACTAAAAAAACAATTTTTTCTTTGGTCTTTTCTACTCTTATTTCATATATGTTTCGGAGTACCCAGTCTCACTCGGAGTCGGTACGCTCTTATTGAAGAACCGGGAATGGAGGATGGTGTTGGAATGAATTGCAGCGTGACCGTTGAAAAAATGTCTTTATTGCGACGATCAAATCGCGGCGATGGCGAGGACGCGAGAAAATGCGAATCCTTGAGTCGGAAGTCAGATCGGTAGGCGCTCGGACACGAGTACACTCCGGTAATCTTCGCGACTATATCTAGAAATTTCGAATTTCTCGAGGCGTGCTCCGAATTTGGATATACGAGTAGTCTGGAAACGCTCCGACGACGAACTGAACATCGGTATGCGCGAGATCGACCGCCGAACTCTCTGTTATTCGCGCCGATCATTCTGTTTACGTGCCGTTTCGCGTGATTCCGGCATAATCCTCGCATGCTTGCGGTTCGTTGTGCCGAGCCCGGGGACTCGCCTATTCTTTCGCGTTAACTTAATTCTAATTCATTCCGAAACACATATATAATTCTTTAAAATTTGATTGATTAGAGGATTAGCCCTAGCTTTATATGCGATAAAAGGTCCATATACGAAGTTTATGAAAACAAAGCTTCCTCTATGAGGAAGCAAAATTATCTGCTAGTTTTCCGTAGCATAGAGTGATATGCTGTACGAAATGTCGGAGTTCCGGTTTATGTAAAATATTTTTCGAATAGTTCTGAACATGTTTATGCATTTTGTAAAGAGTTCCCAGCACTAGCAACGTTGTACGATTTTTTAATAAATTTATATTGCCTGAGCGCCGCATTCTTAGAGAGAATAGAGTGATATGCTGTGGAATTTCGGAGTTCCGGTTTATGTAAAATATTTTTTGAACAGTTTTGAACATATTTATGCATTTTCTAAAGAGTTCCCGGCACTAACAATGTTGTATGATTTTTTAATAAGTTTATATCGTTCGAGCGCGGCGTACATAGAGAGAATAGAGTGATGTGCTGTACAGAATAACTTGGCGCTGCTCTTTTACTCCCGTCGCATTCTTCCCTAAATTATTTTATTGTTTTTTATTAAAAAATTTGAGCACTTTATTAAATTTCTAGCAGAGGTCTAGCAGCGCCAAGTTTTTTTTACAAGAAAAATTTATTTATTTTATTTTAATTAAATATTTTTAGTTTGTACTGTTACCTCTTAAATTCTTTTTGATTAAAATGATTCTTTGTAATATTATAATTTTGTTAAGGGGAGGTTCTCATCTAGCGACCCAAAAGTAAGGTAATTTTCTTGAATTTTTTTTTCATAGAAGGAAGTAAATGAACAACTGAAGGTTTTTGACACTTATTTATGGAGTCTAAGAGTACATAAAAAAATTTTTTTAAATAGAAATTGCTGCCGTGGAATGGTGTTACACGTGGTGCATCGTGACCGCGTCAAAAAAAGATGTCCAATTGGCAATCACTCTAGCACCTGTAAAAATTATCAGAAATCAAAAATCCAAAAATTTTCATGAAATATATAATATTTGTTGGAGCTTGAACCTATAATATGAATAAAAAGTCGAAAATTAAAAAAATGACGGACATTTGAATTTTGAGTACCGTTTTTTCACGTTTTTTTCGCTCTTTAATGTGCTATATAAAAAAGAAAAACAACAAATATCACCTGCATTTAGGTTCAGGCTCCAATAAATTTAATATACTTTAAAACAAAAAAAAAGGCGATCCGTCAATTAGTTTTTGAGTAATCGTGATTGCCAATTTGAAAAACATGATTTTTCAGGAAACGCGTTTAAAGATTTTGTTAACGATTTCTTTGAGTATAAAAATTTTTTTATGTACTCTTAGACTCCATAAATAAGTGTCAAAAACCTTCAGTTGTTCATTTACTTCCTTCTATGAAAAAAAATTACCTTACTTTTGGGTCGCTAGATGAGAACCTCCCCTTAAGGGTACTTGGATTGGAATAGGAATACCCTTGAATGGGAGCACAAAGATATGTACCACTTGGGTTTTACTTTTTAAAAGTAGTTGTACAACAATTATTTTTCAAAGCAATACTTATATATATTTCCTTTGTAATTAGCGCAATTTAAAGATTTTATATACTTTTTTGAAATAACATATCACTTAGATTGAGTTAGGTAACGCAATTTTGTGATATAATTTTTTTAAGGAGAAATAAAGCTGCTACCACTTAGGTTGGATTTTTGGATTTACAAAATACATTGCGTGTACTTGGTGCTTTTTTGAAAAAGGTAATTTTGTACTGTGTCACGTTCTGTCTGTTGTTCGTCCGTTTTTTGGTCAATGCATTTAAGCAATTTACCAGCACTTAGAGAAAAAATTTGTATCAGCAACTAGGTGGACAAAGCAACTAGAAATGGTGGATAAATAGCGCCTCAACTATGTATAATATAGTTGTAATAACAACGATAAATAAGTTATATAAACTACAAAAAAATAGTGGCATTAACGAAAAATATATTGTGTATGCAAAAAGTATATTGTAGTAACATGAATAATATTATTGTAGTAATATCAACATAATTTTTGTAGTAAAAGGGACATAATTTTTAGAGTTGTCTAAAGAATAATTTTTTATTTGTTAAACTAAAAGATGACTGGCAATCCTTAGAAGGATCGTTGGAAAAACCCTGCTGAGCGGCCCTAGTTATAGGAATCGATGTTGAATTTTAACATCGCGAAAAGATACTGGCGATGCGCCGCATAGCGGCCGCGAGCCGAACTCTCGAGCTCGCGCTGCCGCCTGCGCCGCGTTAGTTTCTGGAAGTATGCTTCACTTCAAAAAAATATTTGTCTAAACTGGGAAAATTTTATTGTCATATCTTATTTTATGGAGTCTACATAACTATAATAATTATAGTTGAGGCGCTATTTCACTATCAACTAATAGTTGACAAATATTGTTTCTGTGACTATATTTTTATAGTATTCAGTACTATTTAGTTCCTATTACTTTGGAAAACTAGATACAAATACTTAAATTGTAGTAGTTGCCAAACGAATAGTTGCCACAACTACTTCGTTTTCTCTCAGTGAGGGATTTGGACAAGTCGTGTGAAGGTTATTATTATTATTATTATTCGGGACCGAAAAGATATCTGAGTAAATAAGTTTCGTATCGAGGATCACTTTTGTCTATCTGATTATAATTAGGATAATCAATGTCAAAGTCGACAGGAATAGGTTTAAATGAAGGTGCGTTTTCTAGTTGTTGTAATTCCTGGAGGAGGGGGAGAGGATTAGAAGTAACAGCTTGTTTGATCTGGAACCTAATTCGTTTGATTTGAACACGTCTACCTCCCTTTTTCGTCGTCCGCGTTCTCGAAAATGAATTTTAAGCTCGCCACACTCTTCGTCAGCGCGCAAAGTCAAACTGCCACACTCTTCGTCAGCGTAAAGGCCCAAATTCACTTTCGGGAATTAATAACGATTGTTATTTGCGATTTCTAAGAATCAACCCCATAATCGCCACGCCTTTCGACAGCGAAAATACCAGTTCGATCGCCATACTCTTCGTCAGCGCTCAGGACAGATCGCCACGCTCTTTGTCAGCGAAAACTGCGAGTCGAATCTCAGAAGTGATTGATTAAGAATTTTAATACGAGGTCAGATCCCAGATTTCAAGCTTATTCTTTTTTTCAGATTTATCTTTATTCTCAAAATCTTAGTACAAACTGAGTTGTGCGTGAAGCGCGGTCTTAAAATATAAGAGTGCAGGGATTAATTGTAAGTCCCAGAATCGAGCGCGAATGCTTGGACTTGAACGTACAGTCGAATGTCGAAAGTGACTGTCTGGAATTGAATAAGAGTTAGAAAAATGATTTAAGTCGAGTAACAGAGTCTAAAAGTAAGAAACTAACTAAGCCAAAGCCAAAAACGATGTGTGTCGAAATTGAAGTACTAGGACTGAAGCCCAAAAACTGTGTGTCGCGGCGTTTTCCGCCCTTTTTATACCCGAAATGGCCAGAACTCCCTGCGCGAGATTCTCACCACTTCCTACGCGTCTCAAGGGGGGAGGTTTTCTACAAGCTTCTAGAAGCTTCTAGAAGCGTAGTTTTGGGCCCCATCTGGCCCTCAGCTTGTCAACAGCCATCCGATAACCGTAAGATAAACTAAACATTTACATTGATCTGAGCGTTCGCTCGGAATTCCGAGCTAACGCGCGTCGTCAAAGCGTTCAAAATTTTCAACGTGTCGTTCAAAATTTTAGTATAAAATTTTCGTACGTAACAACTGATATCACGCATTTTGTAGTGTTAAGCAGGGAAGCTTCGGTAACTTAGCCGGTCAACTTCGACTTTATTAATTTTTCTTTTAATCGTTTGTTGGTCGTTTGTCGGTGATTGTTTTGGCCTAATTACAACGTTTGTTGGTTCTTAATTTTTTTTAAATTAAAAAAGAAAAATTAGCGTTAAGTTAGCCGGAAAAATCTCATTTTTAATTAAAAAAAAGGTCTAATCGATGCGTAATCGTTTGCTGATAATTGTTGGTCTAATTTTAGCGTTTGTTGGTTTATTATTAGTCTTAAAAACGAAAAATTATCTCACATTAAAGCCGCATCTGCAGTAATCGAAGATTGGTTTATTTGCTTACGACTTAAGGTTTATTTCTATATAAATGTAAGGCTAACATCTATAAAACTGGCTATGAATACGGGCCTTAACATCGGCAGAAAATCGCAAAAAGATCAAGAAACATGGTGGTATTTCCTGCCTTTTTGCGCCAGGCCATCGTTTGAACGAGAGACCAAGTGAGATTAAGGTAATTAATGTAGAATTCTATATGCTAATGTTTTAAGCAGAACGTTCTTTGATTTCTAATAGCGTTTTTCACTGGCAGAGCTGGTGCACATTCAGTGCACATTAAAGCTGTTGTACACTGATTTAATCTCTAATATTCAAAGTAAAATGCAAATATTTCGACTGATAAAATACCCAGTACATATTTTATCAAATAGCGCAATAAAGAATATTGAAGATTTCATGATTTAACCTGTTTATACTAAACATACACTTTACGTTGGTTTGTGTACGACGGCCGTCCACAAGCTGTAAACCAGCTATGCCAGTGAAAAACGCTATAAGAGGATATATCTTATTTTTTCTTGCATAGATAAAGAGAATGTTATCGGAAAGTCATCTTAGCATTTTGAGAAGAAATGTTCGGAAAGATGAACGTAAAAACCAATTGTTGCAATTAAGAAGAAAGAAGCGCGAGCAAGTATTTGCGCAGAAGAGAAATCTCGGTGTTTTTTTTTCATCACCTGTTCTTATCTGCGTCATACCGTTGCAAAGTGACGTGGACATTGTTAATTAGTTACAGCAGATACAATGTAAAGAACATTGTATCTGCTGTAACTAATTTGGATGAAATTGCGGTAATTATTTACAAAAAGACCGCACTCGCCAATAACCTTGACCTTGACATATGTTGTCAAGATCACCCTCCTGAGTGACCTTCAGAAGGTTTTAGCCGGCGGTCATTGTTCATTAAAAAGTTATAAACAAAAAAAGGTTGAAAAATATAGCAGTTATTTTGAGTACTAATAGACATAAATAATTGATATTTATGTGGAAATAGTATATGTATGAACAAAGAAAAATTATTTAACCCTTACTTGCCACACTTCTGTAGACGTCACGTACTTGCCACATTGGGGTGGAATCTACCCCAGCGACAAAAATTGTTATAACAACTAAGCTATTCAATATTTTAACTTGCCAATTTTTTTAGAACTTTTTTAAAGCTTACTTTTAAAAGTTATGTAGGTTATATAGCCAAAAATTAAAATTATGTATGATAAAAAAATTAAAATAGCCCCCAACATATGAAAAAATGGCTGTTTTTACAAAAAAATTCATTATTTTTTTTTTGACAGATGTCGCTATAGACGCGCTCCCCATAGGTTTCTGTACTTAAAATTAAGGGAATATATGGTCGTGGGGTTGATTTGATCCCAGTGTGGCAAACAAGGGTTAAAGCAGTGAATTGTTGATATATTGAAAGGAAAGTTATTTAAAGTAGAGAATAGAGAGTATATACTTTGTATGTGCTTTCTAAGTTGAAGCAAGGTTCACACTATACAGGATCGAGGAATTCGTGTTTAAGGTAGTACTCTATTTATGACATTCCAAGTTTTTATTAACTGAAAAGTATTTAACTGTTTAAAACGCGTTACTAACCTACATAGGTTAGATGACGCGCTTTAAAAGTATTTAACTGTTTAAAGCGCGTCACTAACCTACATAGATTAGATGACGCGCTTTAACAGTATTTAACTGTTTAAAGCGCGTCACTAACCTACATAGGTTAGATGACGCGCTTTAACAGTACTTAATTGTATAAAGCGCCTCACTAACCTACATAGGTTAGATGAAGAACTTTAACAGTATTTAACTGTTTAAAGCGCGTCACTAACCTATGTAGGTTAGTAAAAATATTTAAATTAAAAATATTAAAAATTAAAAACATTAAAAATATTTAAGTGTTTAAAGCGCGTCACTAAACTAAACAAAACTAAACAAAAACTTAACAAAAAAAAGTGTATGTGTGAACTATTTCGACGTACATATTAATCATTTATGTCTTCCAATACTCAAAATAGCTGCTATATTTTGCAACCTTTTTTTTGTTTATAACTTTTTAATGAACAATGACCGCCGGCTAAAACCTTCTGAAGGTCACTCAGGAGGGTGACCTTGACAACATATGTCAAGGTCAAGGTCATTGGCGAGTGCGGTCTTTTTGTAAATAATTACCGAAACTGCTAATGTTGCTACTAGTCCAAATGGCATTATACATATTGGATACGCCATAAAACAGAAAAAGAACTTGTTTATTCTATTATTAGTGAAGTAAATCAAAAATTTGTCAATATTATATATATATATATATATATATATATATATATGTCGTAGGCTTATAGAAAAATCAGCCCGTTAGCTAAAATCCTAGAAACTTAGCTAAACGCCGGCCAATAGAGTAATGAACCGTGAATTAGTGTAATAGCCTAGTAAATTCAGCCTCTTAGGCTAAAAGCCGGCTGTTAGCCTAACGGCCTGACACGCTTTGGGCAGTTAGAAAAATGATCATTGGATAGCATTGCAAATGTAAACAAAACATTTTAATCACACGAAGCATATGTTCACTTTTCCATACTGTACGATTACTACCTGGACGATCTGCATTCGTTAATTTTGTATTAAACTCTTCACAGTTTACTGGCGTGTAACTTGCCATGGTTGCGACTGCTACGAAACAACTTGCACTCAATATTTCTGATTCCTAGTTAAATGTTTTGTCAAAAAGAAGTGAAATAAATCCTAGACATTCAGTGATCTGAAAGCCAGATACATTTTCGTTACATAAAAAGGCAGATAAATAACAAATTAATAAGTGAATTAAATGAAAGTTTAGTATGCTTACATGTTCGTCAATGGTGATATAAAATAATAATTGGTAGTCATGCAGAAATTCGATAAATAATTAAGAATGAGAAGCGAGCTCCTTCTGCCACTTGAATTCAAAGTAAACTGATCTAAAGAGTCGATATTAAAAACAAGGACATGTAAGCCATAACAAATATTAAAAGTATAATTACATATAGGTATAGCCGTTATGACCTTGTTGTATATTGTGTTTAAACTCTCCGTATCTTTTAAAATGTTTTGTTTACATTTGCGATGCTATCCAATGATCATTTTTCTAACTGCCCAAAGCGTGTCAGGCCGTTAGGCTAACAGCCGGCTTTTAGCCTAAGAGGCTGAATTTACTAGGCTATTACACTAATTCACGGTTCATTACTCTATTGGCCGGCGTTTAGCTAAGTTTCTAGGATTTTAGCTAACGGGCTGATTTTTCTATAAGCCTACGACATATATAAATATTTATTTATTTGTATTAATTTAGTGTTCCTGTAAATATCTTGGTGTAGATATCTTAGTAACTGATGGAATCAATCGTCAAAGCCGGAATGGAAGAAACACTTATTGCAGCTTATCAATATAGATTATATAGCTCTATTGTAGCTTTACATAGTTTCTTGTCAAAGACCTTTTGAGAGAGAACAAAAAAGGTAACGCAACGCCTAACGCTTACGAGGCGGAAGTGCCAGCTCAGCTCTTAGCTAGACGGAAATGCAGGATGTCGCTAGCGCAACCATGAACGTACTAAATATACAAGAATTGCCTACTTAACACTTCCCCTCAATTCTTGATTATTAATTAAAAACTTGCTTAGACAAATAAACTTCACATTAGTACAAAAAAAAAACTAATAGTATCTTAAATTAAAAAAACTTCTTAACTTTTCAAACCTGGCTAATACTACGTCTTTAGTTAAAATGTCAGCCTTTTGTTGTTCAGAAGGAACATATATCTTGTTACATTAATAACGCCATCATTATACAAGTCTCTAATGAAGTTGAATTTTACATCGATATGTTTTAGTTTTTGGTGTTCCCACTTGTTTAACAAGTGTATGCAGGATTGGTTATCTTGATAGACTGTAACTGGTTTGTCCATCCTCCAGCCAAGTTCTTGCAGAAAATTTCGCGCCCAAACTATTTCTGTGGATGCCATGGCAAGGGCCACGTATTCCGCCTCGGTGGACGACGCCTCATTTTTCGACCCAAATTTTCGACCTTTATAGTCTGATAAAAAAACACTAGTTGCATAGTTAAAAAAAAATCTCCCGATGGAAACGAGACAAACTATCGCAAAACATTGTGTATAAATTTGAAGCAAATCGGTCCAGCCATTCTCGAGATATTCTGGGAACCGACTTCGAAAAGTATGTTTTGAGATAATCGAGTTTAAAGTTTGGCAAAGAAATTACGTGTAAGAGATTATTTTTTTATTTACCGTTAATTAGCGATTCCAGGGCCATAAAGTAATCCCTCCGCAGCTGTCGCAGCATCCTCAGCAGCAATTCGTGACTGTTTATGCTGAATTCTCCCTTCACGGGTCGCGTTGTGAGCTTTAATTTCGCCCATAACGCCCATCATAACGTCCACAATTTTTCGAATTTTAACATGAAATTTACACACAATATTCTTTA
Organism: Temnothorax unifasciatus; assembly: GCA_030770225.1. Lineage (NCBI taxonomy): Eukaryota > Metazoa > Arthropoda > Insecta > Hymenoptera > Formicidae > Temnothorax > Temnothorax unifasciatus. Next base: position 70,480 of record JASTWK010000377.1, read on the forward strand.
TACTTCAAACTTTAAGAAAAGTGAAAAAAACAAAATTCGAATTTTTGAAAATTCTACACGTATGTTCCCCCTTAAATATGTTACGGCGTGCTGGATCACAAAAGCAAAGAAGTTTGTTTTACAAAGTTATCTTTTGGCCGAGAAAGTTCCATTGAATGTGATGAATTACTGGATATTGACTGGCATCTTTATATTTTTGGATTTTTACGTTCATCCATCAGCCGCACAAAGTATTTTAATATTCTTCCTTCAGTTGCAGAAAGTATGTATAAAAAAATAATATATTTAGTTTTACATTTTTTATTAATAAAACTAAAATGTATGCATACATTTAAACGTATATTTTCATTTTTGACAAATGTTGAAAATCTTTTTATTATTTATGATATTTAGATTATTTACGACGATTTACGAAGAAATATCTCCACATGTAGCTCAAAAACTATTATAAATCCGCATCTCGCAGTGTATTTACAAAAACATTAATAATCGGAGACAATTTCAAGATTCTATAAACTCTACTGAAGGACTCAGTGTGATTCACTATACAATAGAAGAATTTTTGTTTTATATAAAACTAAATATATTAGTATTCAATTAGTGCTATTCCTTTAAAGGTCTAAATAGACCAACTCTACAATATGTCATAGAGCTCGATGATTTATGTGAATTGATGTTCTTTTAAGTTTCTAGTCTTCAGTGATATAAATCTAAATTTTATTTTTGCTATTCTTTTTTGAATTGTTGCTTTATTTTAATTTGATTTATTTTTACATACAATTATTTTATATAAATTTATTCATTAAAAGTAGTTGTACATGTTTTTTCTCTATAATAATTTATATAACACAAGAAAAAACAAGTTTGTTTCTGCTTATCTATGTTTCAAGAAAATTCAGAATAGATTCAGTGGAAAATTTGATAATAATTACACTCCAAACGAGATTTGGGACTTCTCATACAATTAGGAACGTCCATCGTACCTGTAACATAAATTATGAAAGAATATATATAAAAAAATATTTCTAGATGCAATTAGCATGTTTATAGTTTATATTAGTTTTAAGTAACAGAAAAGAAGTATGCACACACGCACACATTAAAATAATCTAAATATCATAAATAATAAAAAGATTTTCAATATTTGTCAAAAATAAAAATATACGTTTAACCCTTTGCGGCACAGCGGGATAGAATCTATCCCACCTAGATTACCACCATTTTTTCGTTTTTAAGCCAGTTTTTAATCAATTTTTTCGGGTTTTTTTGTAATTTCAATATCGTAACATGTCAGAGAATCTAAAATTACACGCAATTGGTGAATATTGTCACCGAATTTGTTGATATCAATAAATAAATGCTAAAAAATATTAGGGGAGACCGGGGCTATTCGTGACACTGCTGAAATTTTGTCGCGGGCCTAACTTTAAAATGCTTGCTGCTAGAAACCTGTAATATCGATCATAGATCTCTCTTAGTGTCCTCTAGGTACCAACGGAGTGGCATTTGCGTGTCAACTATTTTTCTCTCGCAGTGACAAAAAGTCTGACTTCGAGTGCTGAAAGTAAAATTTTCCAAATCTCGAAAATTTGTTTTCTCGCCGAATATAATAATAAGAGATCCGAAACGGTAAGTTGTATTTAGTCACTCGACTTCACTAAGCATCATGCATAAGTAGATTTTAGTCTATTCTTTCTTATTTGTAAGTGACAGATCATGAATGAGGAAAAACCACATCGGGGCATTTTGTGACACAAGCAACCGGGGCAGACTGACCCCGCAGAAATTGCTTCATTGATAGAAGAAAAAAAGGCAAAGCAACAAAAAACGCTCCCAAAAACACCACGAATTCAAAGAAAGAACCAGTTCGCAGGGGACGCCCTCGAAAAGTTCCCCGTAATTGAATGTTACCTACTTCTTTCCTTATAATTTTTTATAGGTTAGCATATAATATGTAAACTCTAACAAATAAAGGATTTTTCAAAATATAAAGTAAATAAAAATTACAAAAACGAAAGAAATCCATGTAGTTTGTTCAACCAGAGAAAGTGTCACGAATTACCCCGTGGCCTGTCACGAATTACCCCGGCCCCGGGGCAATTCGTGACACATGACATAGCGATACATTTCTTAATATATTTCGAGACTTGTGAGAGATAAACCTTTTTTTTTTAATCTTTTAAACTAGAAGGATGGACGATTACATCGCACTAATAAAAAATTTTTAAGCATTTATACGAAGCGAGAAAAAAATTCGAAACAAAAATGTGTCACGAATAGCCCCGGTCTCCCCTACTTTTTAAGCGAAAAATTCATTATCAGGGCGTAGTTCCGCGTTATAGAAGTGGAGGTGGAGAGGGGACGTAGCGCAATCAACACAAAATAAAGCTCAGTGATAAACAATAATGATCAAGTGTATTTCATAGAAACAAGAAATCATGACGGAATCTCACGACATCGCTCAGGTGACCGGTGGCAAGGCGGTAATCGAAACGATAGCCAATGCCCGCGCAACGTGCATGATTTTCACGCCCGCGAGGCTCCCTTCTCGAAGAAGCGCAACAATCTCGATTCAATAAACACAATACTCTCGATTCACGTAAATTCTCACACGCCCGACGCACTACACGAAATACAAATTTACAGGTGCGCAACACTGTACCATAGTGCGCTCGCGAAATTCTCCCTCGAGCAAGCGCAACGATACTTGCTCGCACCTGCGACGCAAAATATCCGCGAAGCTCTCGGTACACCGCGATGTGCCCGGCGCAAAATTTCCGAGACGCACGATATCTTCCACGCACGACAAACACCCACGCACACGAAGGCGCAACGCCACAATATCAAACACGAATATCGAACACGAATTGACTGTCGACCGCTAACGGGGTTTCGAGGAGGGCTTTTACTAATGTTTCCGGCTACGATCTCGGCCGGCCACGTGCCCGCGGTCTCGGTTAATGGCCGCGATAAGCAAACCGGCACCCACGACGACGGTATCCACAAAGAGTTTACTTGCCGGGTCGCGACCGAGATCGAGCCCTTGACTACGTGGTAGCACCGGAGTGGAGATCTTACAGAGTTTTGCGGCTCGCTGCTGCTTGGCGGTGTCGGGGCACCCAGGATGGCTTCTCGTCCGCGGCTTGATCGACAGTGAGGAGTGGTCGGTTCGGCGGGACCACGCCGGGCCCCCGCACGCGCGCCCTCAAGCTCGCGGGTTTTCCGCCCCGCCGATTGGTCGTGTGTGTCGCCCTGCTCGCGACGGTTGCAGACGGTTTTCGCCATTTCCCGCGGCCCATTTAAATCAGCTTGTGGGCCCCTCGCGGTTTCCCGCCCGGCTGGCCAGGCCGTGGCGGCGCCGCTCGGCCCCCTGTGCGCCGTCGGATGAAGTGTGCGGGCCATCCACCCGCGCTGCAGTCGCGGTGGTGCGCCCGTGGTTATGCTGCGGCGGGGCCGTGTTATGCTGTGCGAGACATTTCCGGCGCTTCTCCAGCGGCAGGTTCCGGTGGCCCGCCCGTCGGCCGACCACTCCGCCGCAAGTCCTCCGGGCGCCTGTGTGCGCGAATGGGTGGAGGAAATTAGAGTTCGAGGTTATTGAAAAGTTTATCGTTTATCAAGAAATGTCTATAATTAAGATTGCTGATATTTACAAGTATTTACAAGTTCTTTATTTTCGCGGACAATAACAAAAGCGCGGATGAAGACGCGCAAGAAAAATGTTCGTTCCGCGACCAATAGAATGACGCGGCGAATGCTCGCGGCAAAGACGATTGCTCGACGGCGAGTTTAATATCGCGAGCAGCGATGCGTCGGAACTCTAAGCAAACCGAGGTGTTAGCACGAAATACGGAATCGTAATTTCGACAAGTTAATTCGGCGTACTGTTATCGAGTGCTCGTTAACGGTGCGGAGGGTTGGAGCTTTATACCCTCAGGCTCCGGCCCCCCGGCAACGGGCTGAAAAATCCGCGGAGCCAATCGAGTGCCGCCACTTCGAAAAGACGCTTGGCTTCGGAAAATTAAACGGCTTCGCTGATCACGCGGCCGGCGACCGATCATCTGTTTTCGCCGAATCTCCTGCTTCGTCCCGGGGTGTTTACCTCGCGCACTGAGGCCCCGAGACAAAGGCAGAGAGTCGGTACACGCAATGACGAGCCTGTTTTTCTGATCCTCGATATTTCGGAGAAACGACCTGCTTATTTCTTGAATACGATCTCGAATTAGCGTCGTTTCCCGGAATGCGTTGAATTCCCTTTTACAGATCAGTTTCTCGAAATTAAGTCCGTTATAAATTTACGTTCGATCCCGAACATTCCGCCCGCCTCGTATGGTGCAACCGACGAATTCATGTTAAGCGGAATTTCACACAGTATTCGAATCAAGGCGATAGAGTTTAAGTTTGGAAACGTGGCGATTCGGGCGCTGAAAGCACGCGTCGAAACTCTTCTTTTACAATTTTCGCTCGAAGTTATTTCCACGATCGTGCCGACGTGGTCATTTAATTACGGGCGCTGAATATTATAATTTCGCGCGAGCATGAGCGCCGAATCTATTCGGCATTTAGCGGCGAATTACGAGGCGAATTTTTCGTGCGCCGGGGAGTTTAGGACGCGCGCAAGTTTTTTTTTTTTTGAACAAAATTTTACAGTTTATACCGTTATTGACGCGTTACTACTATACGTGTTAGTCTTCGTCTTCCGACACCGAGCTCTCGGGTAGGAGGATCAACTTGTTCACCGGCCTAGTGAACTTTGAGCTGGCGGTGCGGACCTCGACCACCTTTGTATGCCCGTCTCCTCCGGGATGCAGTTTCTCGATCCGCGCGAGCGGCCACTTAGTAGGGGGCGTCGTTTCGCTGCGGATTAAACAAAGTCGCCCAGCGCGAAGCTCCCCGCTGTCCTTGAGCCACTTTGGGCGGTGGGCTAACGAGTTCAGGTACTCTTTCGACCACCGCGTCCAGAAGTGATCTCTCATTTGCTGCAACAACTGCCACCGGGAGAGGCGCGTGGTCGGTTTCGCGGAGAGAGATGGTTCGGGCACTGCGGTCAGGGCCGTGCCAATAAGGAAGTGGCCCGGGGTCAAGGCCGCCAAGTCCTCTGGATCGTCGGACATCGCCTGCAGGGGGCGGGAGTTGAGGCACGCTTCGACTTGTGAAAGAAAGGTGACCATTTCCTCGTAGGTCAGCTTTGCGTCGCCTAGCACTCGACGCATATGGTATTTCGTGGATTTCACGGCTTCCAGATCCCGCCGAAATTAGGGGTCGCTGGAGGATTAAATTGCCAGTGGATCTGCTCCTCGGCGAGGCGCTTGACAATGCGTCGGCCTTCCTGGCCGCTCGCGGAAAAAAGATCTGCAGTTGCTTGTCGGCGCCGACAAAGTTTGTTCCGCAGTCGCTGTACAAATTTCGGCACAGCCCTCGACGGGAGACGAACCTGCGGAGGGCGGCCAGGAAAGCGTCAGCGGTATAGTCCGAGGCCACGTCAAGATGGACAGCTCTAGAACTCAAACAAACAAACACAGTGATAAACGCCTTGAAGGCGCGATGGCCTCGGCCTTTGGTCGTCCGTAGCCATACTGGTCCGGCATAATCAACTCCGGTATTCAGAAATGGCCGAGCTGGGATCACTCGCGACGGCGGAAGATCTCCCATAATCGGCTGAGGCGAGGCCGCCCGCCATCGCAGACACGTCACGCAGCGGTGGATTCGGCTCTTTACCAGGGCGCGGCCTCTAGGTATCCAATACTCTTGGCGGAGGGACCCAAAGGTCATCTGAACGCCGCCGTGTAGAGTTCTTCTGTGGTGTGCGTCGATGACTATGCCCGTGAAGTGGGAGGCGCTCGGCAGTATCACAGGGTGTTTCGCATCCACAGCGAGAAGAGAGTTCCTCAGGCGGCCGCCGACTCGCAGAAGGCCTTGTTCGTCCTGAAAGGGACTTAACTTGGCCAAGCAGCTACGAGATCGCAGCGGTTCTCCTTTCCTGATGGTCGCGAGTTCAGCTCCAAAGTGGGTCGCCTGTACGACTCGCAGCCAACACTGTCGAGCTTCCTCGAGCTCACTTGGTCCGAGTGTTAGCGGAATCGCTTGAATCTTTACTCGACCCGTGCGAGCCAGCCAGCGACGGCACCAGGCGGCGATCCTCAGCAGGCGCAGTAGCGATGAGTGCCCCGTAAGAAGCGGGGACTCGTTGATCGCCTCGGCGGAAGTCGCCGCGGTGTGAGCCAGTGTTCGTCGCTCCGGAAGGTCATCCGGCAGTTCGATCATCGTTGGAGGAGTTCCCCATGGTCCGGACTCCGTCTGAAGCCAAGGTGGCCCCTGCCACCAGAGTGGGTGGTCGAGCAGCTCCTGAGGGGAAAGTCCTCGAGAGGCACAATCCGCCGGATTGTCTCGTCCGGGAACGTGATGCTACTGTGCGTTCGGTAGCGAGGTCTGAATCTCGCTTACTCGGTTCGCCACGTAAGTCTTCCAACTCGCGGGGTGGCCGCGTATCCAGCCAAGCACCACCTTGGCATCGGCCCATAAATGCAGCGGTGCCTCCATCGCCTCGAGAGTGTGCTGAACGGGAGTTGCTAGGTCGACGAGGAGCTTGGCGGCGCTTAATTCGAGCCTAGCCAACGTCACCTGCTTCAATAGAGCGACCTTGGTTTTGGCGGCCACTATTCTCACTTCGATCTTCCCGCTTTCGTCCTCGGTCCGCACGTAAATGACAGCGGCGTAAGCCCGCTCAGAGGCGTCTGCAAATCCGTGGATTTCAAGCCGGCAGCCCTCGCGTCCGCACGTCAGCCACCGCGGAATTCGTATGGCCTCGAGGAGAGGCAGCTCGTCCTGCAGAGCGTGCCATCGTCGCGCGTCGTCTTCAGGCAGGGGCGTATCCCAGTCGATGCCAAGCAGCCACGTTGACTGAATCATGATCTTGGAGCGTACTGTGACCGGGGCGAGCCAGCCAAGCGGGTCGAACAGCCGCGCCGTCAGCGAGAGTGCCGTTCGCCTCGAGAACGTCTCGATTCGGAGTAGTTGAGTAGAAAAGGCGAAGCAGTCGTCCCGAGGATGCCATCGCAGTCCCAGGGTGAGATAGCTCTCGCCTGGTTGCCAGCCCCGGGGTTCCTGCTGCAGTCGGTCTTCCACGGGTAGCTCTTCGAGTAGCGCCTCATCGTTGGCGGACCATTTTTTGAGTGGGAAGCCGCCCGCCGTACAGATCTGCACTAGTTGCCGTTGGATGTCCTTGGCTGCCTGAATAGTAGCCGCACCCGACAAGACGTCATCCATGTACGTCTCGTCCTCCAAGACGGCCGCGCCGAGCGGCCATTTCTCTCTCTCATCGGCTGCAAGCTGATGCAGCGTTTGTATGGCCAAGGAAGGAGAGCACTTCAGGCCGTATGTGATCGTGTTCAGCCAGAGATCCTGAATCTCCTCGCTTGGATCGTTCTGCCACACGATTCTCTGTAGGTCCTCAGGATCCACTTCGACCTGTCGGTACATTTTCTCGATATCTGTGGCGAAGACAAAACGATATCGTCGCCACTTTATAATAATAATGATTAGCGGCGGCAATAGATTCGGTCCGACCATTAAGTGTTGGTTGAGGGACGCTCCGGATGGAACGGTGGTCGACCCGTTGAAAATGACCCTCAGCTTGGTTGTGGTGCTCGACTCGCGCATAACGCCGTGATGCGGCAGATAGCAACGCGGCTTATCGCTCTTGTCCGCGGCCGGAGGAATCGGCGTCATGTGCCCCAGCTCGGCATATTGACGCATGAAATCGCGGTATAACGCATGGAAAGCGGTGTCCCGTGCGAACCTATTCTCCATGTGTTTCAACACACGCACGGCTACACGACGCGTGTCCGAGAGATCCGGCAACGGACTTATTACGGGAAGGCGCACGACGTAACGACCGGCGGCATTGCGTCTATGTGTGCGAGCGAAATAATCCGCACACTCCCGATCTTCTTTGCTGAGAGCCACGCTAGTTGACGGAATTTTGTGTTGCTCCCAGAAACGGCGAACCATGTCGGTCAGATCCTCCTCGATTCGGCATTGAAAGGCCTGTGCTGACTGGTAAGAATTTGATTTCCCGACGGAGCCCGAGATGATCCAGCCCAGCTTCGTATTCTGGGCAACGGGTTCGTTATCGCCACCCCGGCGCAGTCCGTGAAGGAGGATCGCCGCGTAGACGTCGGCTCCGAGGAGGACGTCGATCGTATCGGGCGCGGAGTAGTCCGGATCCGCCAGACTGAGACGGCGAATGTGAGGCCAGGACGCCGCGACGGCTGAGCTTCCACCAGCGTAAGCGGAGAGACGAGGCAGAATGATCGCCGACAGCGATATGGTATTTCCACCCGTCCGCGGCGACATCGACAACGAGACACGGCCTTTCGCCGAGCACGTCTTTTGTCCGCCGATCCCGAAGACTGAAATCGACACGGGCGACCGCGGAAGTCTTAGCCGCTGCGCGAGTCTGTCGGAGATCATCGAGATCTCTGAGCCCTGGTCGACTAAAGCGCGCGCGGAGTGCCAGGAGCCGAAGTGATCGGCGACGCGAACGCGAGCGGTGGCGAGGAGCACGGCTACCGGCTTAACGGGTGCCCCGTGTATCACGTGCGACGTCTTCGCGACCTCGGTTTTGCGGCACGCGTCGTGGATCGACGAATGGTGACGGGCCCCGCACGCGGAGCAGTCCTTTTTCACGACGCACTCGCTCACTTTGTGTCGACCGAGACAATTGAAGCACAAGTTCTTTTCCTCGACGAATTGACGTCGCTCTAACGCCGTCTTCTTTTTGTACTCGTCGCAGAACATTAAAATATGCTCCTTAGTACAGAGCGGGCAGCGGCCACGCTTGGCCTCGGACTTGCCCTCCTGTTTACGCGCGAGATGACTGCGAGTCGATTTCGCCGTTCCGTTCCCCGATTTATTCGCGGCAGCATCAGCTTTAACCGGTAGCATCGATTCTAATGCATGCAAGCGGCGGTCGAGAAATCGTTCCAGTTCGAGATACGTCGGCGGCTCGGTGGAGTCACTAATTGATGTCTCCCACTCGCGACGCGACCGCGGATCGAGCAGTTCGACGGCGAGGTACACGAATAAGTCCTCGGAGCGACCCACGGGTCGGCCGATACCGTCCAGTGAACTGACGGTCGCCTTTACCCCGTGGAATATTTTGCGCAACTTGACCGCGGATTCGCTCTTCATTCTCGGCAAGGAAATGAAATTCGCGAGATATGCGCGCACTAATAATCGTTTGTTCTCGTAATAGGAACTGAGAAGGTTCCACGCGCGCTCGTAATTTTCGCCGGTAGTCGACACGTTATGGATAAGCAGTTCTGCCTCACCTTTTAAGCAGGTCTTGAGATAATGTAATTTCTCAACCTGACTTGTCGACGATTCCTTGCCGAGAATGGACAGGAACAGGTCCCGGAACGCTGGCCAGTCCTCGTACTTTCCGGTGAACTGCGGCAGCTGAATGCGAGGCAGCGTGGTGCGGGGAGCCGCCGTCGCCGTCTCTTGACCAGCAGTCGTGGACGCGGCGTCTTCCTTCGCCTTCAGTGACCGTGCGAGGTCCAGGAAGATGCCCTTCTGGTGCAGAAAGGCTTCCTCGGTGAGAGCAAAAACGCCCTGCTTGACGTAGTCAAGCTCCTTAATCTTCTCCCAGGGCGAGGCGAATATTGTCTCATGCTGGGCTTCGAATTTAGCCCAGTTTGTCTCCAGTCCTTGGAGGCGCGCCTCAGCCACTCCTAACATGACCTTGGCGATTCCCGACTTCTTAAGGTTCTCGTAAGCACGCGAGATGCGGCCGTGCAGCTCGGTTTGCGAGCGAATCAGCGCGTCGGTGTCGATCGGCATTGTTCTTAGGCGGTCACTCGAAGCACGAGGAGCTCACCTGAGTCCCCACTCACACACTTCGCGAATACCGGTCACGGAGATCCGGCTCGAAGGACCAAAAAATGTGCGCGAATGGGTGGAGGAAATTAGAGTTCGATGTTATTGAAAAGTTTATCGTTTATCAAGAAATGTCTATAATTAAGATTGCTGATATTTACAAGTATTTACAAGTTCTTTATTTTCGCGGACAATAACGAAAGCGCGGATGAAGACGCGCAAGAAAAATGTTTGTTCCGCGACCAATAGAATGACGCGGCGAATGCTCGCGGCAAAGACGATTGCTCGACGGCGAGTTTAATATCGCGAGGAGCGATGCGTCGGAACTCTAAGCAAACCGAGGTGTTAGCACGAAATACGGAATCGTAATTCGACAAGTTAATTCGGCGTACTGTTATCGAGTGCTCGTTAACGGCGCGGAGGGCCGGAGCTTTATACCCGGGCTCCGGTCCCCCGGCAACGGGCTGAAAAATCCGCGGAGCCAATCGAGTGCCGCCACTTCGAAAAGACGCTTGGCTTCGGAAAATTAAACGGCTTCGCTGATCACGCGGCCGGCGACCGATCATCTGTTTTCGCCGAATTTCCTGCTTCGTCCCGGGGTGTTTACCTCGCGCACTGAGGCCCCGAGACAAAGGCAGAGAGTCGGTACACGCAATGACGAGCCTGTTTTTCTGATCCTCGATATTTCGGAGAAACGACCTGCTTATTTCTTGAATACGATCTCGAATTAGCGTTGTTTCCCGGAATGCGTTGAATTCCCGTTTACAGATCAGTTTCTCGAAATTGAGTCCGTTATAAATTTACGTTCGATCTCGAACATCTGTCCTTCCCTCGTCGCGACTCTCGTCGTTACAAAAAGTCGGTGATCCCACGCTCCGGCACCACCTGTCAACCCTGCGAAACTTAGCTAGAAACGGTTAGTTAACGCAACCGGCCCTTCCTCGACTCGAGTCGAGGCGCCATCCTCGACTTTCCCCCCGGGCCGAGCTACTGTCTGGGTGGAGGACGTGGCAAATGTCACGTCACAAATTTTACAATACGGATTATTTCAGGTTATGTTATTTTATTTATACGATGTACAAATGTTTGAAATGCGAATTGCCAATGTGCAAAATACACACGGCAAAAATATGTACTCTCTGCTCGGTATAATAAACTTCATTTTTTTAATAAAAATAAATTACTTTCAAAGAATTATATTGTAATTTTAAATTATTTTTAACCTATTTTTGTAAAATAATTAAATATATGTATGGTTCTCATATCCGCCATTTTGTTATTGTAAAGTTTTTAAAGTCAAATTTAACTTTTAAATTATGTTTATCAATCGCAAAAACTAGACATAAAGTCTTAAAAGTTTTTATAAATTAGTTCCAGAATTACAGGAATTTTTTTCACGTGATTGAAATGCTCCAAAAAAGTTAAAAATTGTCCAAGTTTACAATGTCAAATAATTATACTTTTTAGAACAAATAATTATGACGTTTTTTTTTTCATATACTATCATTTCTGTACTTTTAAGATCCGTTTGTAAAATGTCTTTATCGGTTTTTTAAAAAAAGTTATGAATTTTTAAAGAAAAAGTAATTTTTGCACAATTTTCTTACGACTTCATTCGACTTATTTGCAAATATCTTTGAAGATAAACGTTAAATCACAATATAATTTACATGATCTTCTTCCTTACAGTCTGGCACACAATTTAAAGAAAAAAAGAAGTTAAAATTGATGCACAGGACGCAAAGTTACAGTTAAAATACGCGAGTCGGGTATGGCATACCCACGTTATGTATTGATGGTACTGACTGGACAGTATGTGTTTAAGGGTTAAGTAGGCAATTCTTGTATATTTAGTACGTTCATGGTTGCGCTAGCGACATCCTGCATTTCCGTCTAGCTAAGAGCTGAGCTGGCACTTCCGCCTCGTAAGCGTTAGGCGTTGCGTTACCTTTTTTGTTCTCTCTCAAAAGGTCTTCGACAAGAAACTATGTAAAGCTACAATAAAGCTATATAATATATATTAATAAGCTGCAATAAGTGTTTCTTCCATTCCGACTTTGACGATTGATTCCATATCAGTTACTAAGATATCTACACCAAGATATTTACAGGAACACTAAATTAATACAAATAAATAAATAAATAAATAAATAAATAAATAAATATATATATATATATATATATATATAATATTGACAAACTTTTAATTTACTTCACTAATAATAGAATAAACAAGTTCTTTTTCTGTTTTATGGCGTATCCAATATGTATAATGCCATTTGGACTAGTAGCAACATTAGCAGTTTCATCCAAATTAGTTACAGCAGATACAATGTTCTTTACATTGTATCTGCTGTAACTAATTAACAATGTCCACGTCACTTTGCAACGGTATGACGCAGATAAGAACAGGTGATGAAAAAAAAACCACCGAGATTTCTCTTCTGCGCAAATTTGCTCGCGCTTCTTTCTTCTTAATTGCAACAATTGGTTTCTACGTTCATCTTTCCGAAGATTCTTCTCAAAATGCTTAGATGACTTTCCAATAACATTCTGTTTATCTATGCAAGAAAAAATAAGATATATCCTCTTACAGCGTTTTTCACTGGCAAAGCTGGTTTACAGCTTGTGGTCGGCTGTCGTACACAAACCAACGTAAAGTGTATGTTTAGTATAAACAGGTTAAATCATGAAATCCTCAATATTCTTTATTGCGCTATTTGATAAAATATGTACTAGGTATTTTATCAGTCGAAATATTTGCATTTCACTTTAGAGATTAAATCAGTGTACAACAGCTTTTAATGTGCACTGAATGCGCACCAGCTCTGCCAGTGAAAAACGCTACCTTGGCGAAAATTAAGAAGCTTTATAAAGCGTTGACAACCGTTCAATGAGAGTTTTTTGAGAGTTTATACGCTTTCAAACTTTATGCGCCGTTGGATTTTGAACGCTTCCAGAACGCTTATAAAACGCTGTATATAACGTTTCATGAAAGTTCTGAAATGCTGAGGCAACACTTTTCAGAGAACGTTCAGTAAACGCTGCGTGCAGAGAGTTTGCTGTTAGATTTTTCAAACGTTTAGCAAAGGCTTTTCCCAACATCGTAAGACAAGCGTTTTTACTCCGTTCAGCAAACGCTCTTCCGATGGCGAATTGTAGAGGCGCAGTGAACGTTTTGTAAGGCGTTAACGCAAACGGCTTGAGAACGCCCAAGAAACGCTTTTTCCGACTCCGTAACACAAGCGTTTTCCCTCCGTTCAGCAAATGTTCTTCTAACAATGCCGCTAGGCGGCGCATCTTTCTCGCATTTAAAATACATCCAGCTGCGTATATAAGCAGACCCCCTGCGAGGCGAAAAGCAGATTTTAACATTTATCGCTCTTTACGCCGTTTCTTCTAACGACAAGAGTAAACGCCCGTTGCTCAATAGAGGCTCTACGCAGTTTCCAATGATGAAAGCAAACGCTTTTGACTTATTAAATGCTTATTAACAGAGGATCTCTAAATGTTATAAAGAACTCTCAGCAAACATCATACGTCATGTAAACGCTGTGCAAACTCTCAATAACGCTATATACAAACGCCTTTCAAACGCTGCAGCGTTGCAATTTCTGCTCTACGAACTCTCTACTGACCGTTTCTAAACTCTCAACGAACTTCCGCAAACGCTCATGTAAACGCTGTGCAAACTCTCAAAAACACTATATTCAAACGCCTTTCAAACGTTGCAGCGTTGCAATTTCCGCTCTACGAACTCTCTACTGACCGTTTCTAAACTCTCAACAAACTTCCGCAAACGCTCACGTAAACATCAAACAAACGTTTATGAAACTTCTCATTTTCGCCAGGGTATTAGAAATCAAAGAACGTTCTGCTTAAAACATTAGCATATAGAATTCTACATTAATTACCTTAATCTCACTCGGTCTCTCGTTCAAACGATGGCTTGGCGCAAAAAGACAGGAAATACCACCATGTTTCTTGATCTTTTTGCGATTTTCTGCCGATGTTAAGGCCCGTATTCATAGCCAGTTTTATAGATTGTTCGTAATGAAACTTGCTCTGGATTCGTTTGCTTCAAACCAAAATTTTATTGCGTGTGAATATATTGACTGACAAACTAATACGTGTTCGTACTGAATGACGAATTGATACAGACTGTGCGCACGCCGGCACGCCGCAGCTTGCACTCGCTCGTTACATATGCGCCCTCTGAACATACGATATCTATCGAAACTCGATCACATCTCTCGATTACGTCGCTCGATCATAACTTCGATACGCGCGCACTCAAACTTAGTACATACCCAACATAGATGTTAGCCTTACATTTATAGAAATAAACCTTAAGTCGTAAGCAAATAAGCCAATCTTTGATTACTGCAGATGCTGCTTTAATGTGAGATAATTTTTCGTTTTTAAGACTAATAATAAACCAATAAACGCTAAAATTAGACCAACAATCATCAGCAAACGATTACGCATCGATTAGACCGTTTTTTAATTAAAAATGAAATTTTTCCGGCTAACTTAACGCTAATTTTTCTTTTTTAATTAAAAAAAAATTAAGAACCAACAAACGTTGTAATTAGGCCAAAACAATTACCGACAAACGACCAACAAACGATTAAAAGAAAAATTAATAAAGTCGAAGTTGACCGGCTAAGTTACCGGAGCTAAGCAGGGAAACTGTTGAGATAAAACGAAAAAACGCTTAAATTCTAAGTTGCCCGCCCTGCTTGTTGGATGACTCTAGAAGTGTTTTATAATGTCTAGATTGGCAACGCATGCTATCTCTCTCTCTGTTCCCACTTGACCTCTATGAAGTTGGCCGGACAACTTCAACGTATCGAACTTTCATTAATTGGAATTGATTGGTGGTTGTTTGGTGGTCTTTGGTAGTCTAGTCCGATCGTTTGGTAGTTAGTCGTTTTCCTGTAAAATAAAAATGAAATTTCCGGTGTGAAGTTATCCGGACAATTTTTATTTTTTAACTAATTTAACTTTACCCAGGTAGGAAACACAAGTCATTTTGACGTCAAATACTAGTCATGTTTGTACAAATTTGACGTCGTTTTTTAATCGCTGGCGGATAAAGGTTTTTTTTCTATTATTTATTATTTAATCAAAACAGAAAAAGTAATGAAAAATAGCATTGAATCATCATCATAAAAAATAAATAAAGAAACTAGGAATCTTTTTCTTCTTTTTCTTCATGATATTTGTGACAATCATTTAGGTCATCTTCATCCTCAGAAAAGTTGTCACTCGATTCTGTAACATTATTTAAAAATCATGATATGATTGTTTGACTACTGATTTTTTTCTTTTTTTTTCTCTTAAACATAACGTAACAACGTAACGTAAACTTTTTTGGGTGGCTCTGCCACTCACAAGCGACCCATTTTTTTGTCAATTATCCTAATAGTCATAAAATATATCAAAAAATTATGGTGCAAAATGACTAACATACCGAAATGACTTGAAAAAAAATTTTTTTTGCACAAGTGGGTGGCTATACCACCCAAAGCGACCCACTTTTTTGTCAGTCCCCGGAGCTTTGATCATTGAATAACATTCTGAATCACCACAAAAAGTTTCATAAGTACCGAAATAATCACGAAAAAATGGAGCTAGCTCCCCTACTATAAGTACATTCAAGATAAAAGTATCTTTATTTTTTACAATTTTATTAAATAACATACGCAACAGATATTTTTTAAAATAAGAGATGCAAAAATAAATTTTTAAAAAAATTATTCGTTGCGGTTAAATACACATAAATGTTCTTATTATAAAACTTTGCACACATGTAGGAGAAGAGGGGGTAAAAAGATGAATTTAGAAATTTTTTGTTGCTGCCAAAAAATGGTTCTAAAGGGTGAAATCACCCTTTATATGTAGAGCGGCTTTTTGGTTTTCTCGATATATTTCGGAAAGTATTCAAGATATCAAAAAATGTTTCAAATAAAAGTTTTATGGTAAAAACATCTTTATTCAACCACATTAATAAAATTTCAAAAAAAATTTTTTTTTTTAATTTTTAATCAAAATTTTGTTTAAAAAATTATTTTTAAAAAATATTATTAATGTTGTCGAATAGAGGGGATTTTACTGTAAAACTTTTATAAGAAACATTTTTTGATATCTCAAATATTTTTCGAGATATATCGAGAAAAGCAAAAAACCGCTCTACATATGAGCAGTGGTTTCACCCCTTAAAACCGTTTTTGGGCCGCTACAAAAAATATCTAAATTCATCTTTTTACTCCCCCTACATGTGTGGAAAGTTTCATTAAAATCAGAATTTTCCACTTCGCGAGGTTCCCTTGTAAGTCGTGAGACGTATTGCCACCTTTGCTTTTCATGTATAATACCTACAAAATTAATAAATTTTATAGAACATATATATATATATATATATGTATATATATATATATATATATATATATATATATATATATATATATATATATATATATATATATATATATATATAAACTCGTCACAAAAATTAAAGGAACACTTAAATTTTCTTAAAAACTAGGCAAAATTTGAGCAGCTGTATCTTCGTTAAAAATAAACAAAATTTAAGTTTAAAAAAAGGGTTTTAAAGCTTGAAATCTCTACTTTCAGAAGATCACTATTTTTTTTAGTTTCTGTGAGTTTGGTAATTTTTACATATAGAAAACCACGAGCTGGACAAAATGGGAAATTTTCTTCTCACTTTGTGGGCCTGTCACGTGCTCAAAAAAATTCTGCGAAATTTTTTGACTTCCCAGTGTGAAAGCTCGAAGTTTTCCCTACAAAATCTTTTTTTAAAAATGTTTCTACGATTTTTTGTTACTGAGTTAACGCGGATTGAATAAAAAATGAGCATTTTGACTTTGATTGCTCATAACTCCGTTAAAAATCATCGTACCGCAATTCGCAAAATGGATTCTTAAAGCTAAAACTTTGCTCTATCAAGTCGTATAATCGCCAATTTTTTTATAAAGATGTTTGGATACATTACAAGTGAGTAAAGATGTCGTAAAAATTTGCAATTTTTTACTTTCTTATTTAGATCCAAAAAACAATTGTGCAGAACAACAACAAAAATTTATTCTTTACGTTTTTTTCTACTTTTAAGTATCCTACATTTAAAAAAAATTTGCCGAATAGCTATGAGATTTTCTTCATGGTGGCCACTATGGTTTTACGGGGCAAAACGTACAAAAAATTGTGAAATTGCTTAATTTCAGTAAAAATCAAGAAAAAAAATTAAAATAACGTCTGGCGGACGTTGAAAAACTGTTTTCAATTACGCTGACAATACATTGAAGATGAGTAAGTGTCAGCATAAGCTAGAAAGACTTTTTTATAAAAAATTAATGTTTTGTGTTTTAAAAATTTGAAAAAATACCGCCGGCATTAGCGTTACCCAAAGCATACGAGGAGGTTGCCCGGTCGGATTTACGCTTTGTTATGCGCGCGTGCGCGTGCGCGTATGCGTATGTGTGTCATTCAGCTGAGACCCCGCGACTCGTCGCTTTCGCAGTATTTTATGACTCTAAACTCATTCATGACTATGTATGCATGCGCGCACATGCGCGTGTTTGTATGTATGTGTATGTATGTGTGTGTTCCGTATGCGTGTGTACGTGCGTACATGCGTGCGTGTATGGGTGAGTGGATAGATGGTCGTAGGTGGTAAAATGAATTTTTTCAAATTTCGAAAACACAAAACATTAATTTCTTATTAAAAAAAGTCTTTCTAGCTTATACTGGTATAAATTTAAAAAAATTTATTTTACCACCTATGACCATCTATCCACTCACCCACACACGCACGCATGTACGCATGCATACATACACATACACGCATGCAGGCGCACGCACACACAGTCATAAATGAGTTTAGAGTCATAAAATACTGCGAAAGCGACGAGTCGCGGGGTCTCAGCTGAATGACACACATACACATACGCGCACGCGCACGCGCGCATAACAAAGCGTAAATCCGACCGGGCAACCTCCTCGTATGCTTTGGGTAACGCTAATGCCGGCGGTATTTTTTCAAATTTTTAAAACACAAAACATTAATTTTTTATAAAAAAGTCTTTCTAGCTTATACTGACACTTACTCATCTTCAATGTATTGTCAGCGTAATTGAAAACAGTTTTTCAACGTCCGCCAGACGTTATTTTTAATTTTTTTTCTTGATTTTTACTGAAATTAAGCAATTTCACAATTTTTTGTACGTTTTGCCCCGTAAAACCATAGTGGCCACCATGAAGAAAATCTCATAGCTATTCGGCAAATTTTTTTTAAATGTAGGATACTTAAAAGTAGAAAAAAACGTAAAGAATAAATTTTTGTTGTTGTTCTGCACAATTGTTTTTTGGATCTAAATAAGAAAGTAAAAAATTGCAAATTTTTACGACATCTTTACTCACTTGTAATGTATCCAAACATCTTTATAAAAAAATTGGCGATTATACGACTTGATAGAGCAAAGTTTTAGCTTTAAGAATCCATTTTGCGAATTGCGGTACGATGATTTTTAACGGAGTTATGAGCAATCAAAGTCAAAATGCTCATTTTTTATTCAATCCGCGTTAACTCAGTAACAAAAAATCGTAGAAACATTTTTAAAAAAAGATTTTGTAGGGAAAACTTCGAGCTTTCACACTGGGAAGTCAAAAAATTTCGCAGGATTTTTTTGAGCACGTGACAGGCCCACAAAGTGAGAAGAAAATTTCCCATTTTGTCCAGCTCGTGGTTTTCTATATGTAAAAATTACCAAACTCACAGAAACTAAAAAAAAATAGTGATCTTCTGAAAGTAGAGATTTCAAGCTTTAAAACCCTTTTTTTAAACTTAAATTTTGTTCATTTTTAACGAAGATACAACTGCTCAAATTTTGCCTAGTTTTTAAGAAAATTTAAGTGTTCCTTTAATTTTTGTGACGAGTTTATATATATATATATATATATATATATATATATATATATATGTTAGTAAAAAAAAAAAAAAAACTAAAAAAAATAAATTATAATTAAAATTCTGAATACCTTATGTACATGAACAATAAAATATTTAGGTAGGTATGTTAGGACGTGTGAAGTGTATTTTGATATTTAGGGATAGGATAGGAAGGTGAGTAGGGGTGAATAATGATGTATGTGAGTGAGTAAGGATGTATAAAATAATAAGTAACTTTATATTTTTAATAAAGAATGTTACAAATAATATAATGAGGTAAATAAAATAAAAATTATTTATGCATGTTTTGAAATATTACCACGTTATTAAAAAATTTTCGTTCCTTCTTCAATTTTTCTTCAACTGCAGCAAAGGTTTTATTTTCATCATTGATAGGGAAATATTTTGTCATTGTTTCTATCACAGCAGCATCAATTACATTGCCTGCGTTCGTTTTCTTCCACTGGGAACATATATTATATTAAAAATCTATAATATACGTAACGTACCCTATATATTTTTAGTATAGTACATGCTCCCAGTGGGAGAAATTGGGAGAAAACGAACGCAGGGATTATGTCCATGCTTAATACCACTCTTTTCCATCCAACCCATTTTTGCTATCATGATATCTTGCTTCGTTGATAAACCATTCATTATAGTCAACATTTTCTTTTGCATACCTATAATAATAAATTAACTGTTATATTGCTAAGCTTAATATAATAAATGTTTAATTACACACGGAAAGAAATATAATTTATTGAGACAACAAAAAATTCGGTTAAATTAACCGTGAAACATTTCCTATATTTTAGACAACCTATTTCTTGATCACACCATATATGTAATAATTAATCGATGAAAGTTATGATAAACGACGGTTTTAACGTCATATTGACATTATTTTAATTAGGCTGTTATTTTCAATACATACAATTCAACTGTATGCATAATTATGTACAATATAATAGCACACAATTTTCATTTTTATTTTACCTACTTTTTAATCAGATCATACTAATGTATAGACTTACCATATATACTGAATAAAAATTCTTCAGAAGTCGTTGGAGTCTGAATTTCAATATTGTCAATAACTACTGGTTTTGCATGTTTTTTTAGCAGTAATACTTTGTTTAACAGTTTTGTCTGTAAGAAATAGATTATGTTTTTAACTTGAACACCACGCTTTTATAATAGATACTTATTTATGTTATTGTATTGCATAAAAAATTAATATATGTATATATGTGTTAGTACGCACATTGTATGTTAATATATGTATATGTAAAGCGTGAGTATAAGGAAAAACATATTTTCAAATAAAAATCTTTTAAAATTATGCAACTAAAAATTTCAAATAAATAAATAACACATTTTACAAGAGCTATTATAATTACATGAAAATATCTATTTAATAAACGTTTTATAACTCTCCGTCACCCATCTGGGTCTTTAAAAACCCAATCAAAATTTCTTGCATTTCTTCTTAGAGAGTAAAAGGCTTTGTATAAATTAAATTTAATATTTAACTTTAAAACCTACTGAATATTTTAGTAAAGATATTGTGACAAGTAACTCAGAATTTTTTTGGATATTTTGGAAGCCTAGAACATAAAAATAATATAGGGTAGACTTGAAAGCCCCAGTTGGATGACGTTCGTTGCATAAGTAAAAAAATAATAGGTGATGGAAGGTTAATTTCACTTTACTATCTGTTGAAGATGTATTTTGCGATTCTTGCTGTAATTGTGATGAACTATTGGCTGCTTTTTTCTTGTCAATTATGTCTTCGTTAGTGACATCATCATTACTCAAAACCTCACGTTGTTTGTCCTCATTTACAATAGAGAGGCTTGGCGGTACATCTGGGTAAATGCTACTATCTGTTTCATTTTTTGAAAGTTTATTATATTCCATTGAGTCATCACTTTCATCGTCAGAAGGAATATTATTTAATTTGCTTTTCTTTCTTTTGTTAAAGCGATTATTATCCTCAGTATAAAATTCGTCAGATAATTTTCTTTTCTTTCGAAGAGACCTTGTTCGTTTTAATTTTTCCTGATCACTTATATCAGAAACCTTATCTACGTAAGTTTTTAGTTCACTTACTGCACTGATATAATTGTCTGTAAAAAAAAATTGTTTTATAGATTAGTTGTTTTACTTACAGACATATATATATATAGATACATGAAAAGAAAAGTAATTTATAATTTTTTATTTTACATTTAAAAGGTCAACTTTTTTATAATTACTATAACAAAGTTTATTTTTGCATATTATTACATTGTTTATATATAAGTTAAAAAAAAACATATATTTACCATTCGATTTAATCTTGTAACTGGATAAACTTCCCAGTCTTCTGTAGGATCATGCAGATTAATAACTGCTCTACGAATTTTATCGCTATCATCAAATGGAGGCCATTGTAATGTTTTAAAATCATCTGATAGCCATTTAGATGGAACCACTCTTTTTCCATCGTGATCCTCAATGATAGCGAAGGCTTTCATTTCTCAAATGTAATATAATCAACTATTTTGTAAATGACAATTTTGTACAAAGTTATCTATTTAAGTATTATCTGAATATATGATAAAATTATATTATTAAAACATACAACTTCTTAAAATTATATATATAATAATGTATACATATATAATGTAACATAATTAACAACTTTATATTTTCTATGCATGCATATTATATTATTTTCTTTTACATTAAATAAAATAATAATAATAATTTATAATTTAATTTTATTTTATATGTATAATAAAAATAGATTTCAATTAACAAGTCCTTTTTTAATTTTAAAGGATATCGTGAATTATATATAAGAAATGTTGAAATTAATTTACTACAAATATTGCAATAAATTTATAAATTATAAAATATATTATTACGTTCTTATAGTGTTATACATTTATACATATAATATTTCATTATAATGATACAAATGTATGTATTATAGGAAATGCTACAAATCCATTTTTATACGGAATTTTAAAAACTTTTGCACGAATCATATCATAAGGCCAATCTTTAATAACATTTGATTCAGTTACAACATTAATACCTAGTTTACTACTAGAAAAACGTGGCAGAGAATATAAATCACTTTCTTGTATACACTCTTTTCCAATTACATACACAATATTTTTATATTTTGCAAAATTTAGAACATTAACAATGGTATTATCTGTAAGTAAAACGCAGTTATTTCTGTCATCACTAATGTCAATACGCCACGAATTTATTGTCAAAATTTTGTATTGACAGTGATATTTCCGAGTATTTGTAACAACACCGTTATAGTGACATTTCTGAACATCGATTTCATTTTCTTTTACATTGAAATTATTTTTTATATCTGTTATACATTCGTCATATTCTACCAGTCTTCTCGCGATTTGCTGCAATGGCCTGTCACTTTTTCTTAATAATTTTTTTAAAGAACAAATATAATTTTCGAATGGAAAGGCGCTGAAAGCCTCCAATGGACCGTACTTCTTAACATCCTTAGGTAAATGTATTAAATTATGCACATTAAATGTAACATTTCCTTTGCCATAAATTTTTTGAAAACTTTCTACAAAAAGTATTAACAGTTGTTCTGCATACTGAATATTTCTAGAATCTAACACTAAAATGGAATTTGTAAGAATCGAGATACTAACATGAAGCAGTAAAAAATTATTATAAACATCTGATGTTACAATATCTTTTAAAATTACGGGGCCGAAATACAGTAAAAAATGACGAAATTCTGTGGCTTTCCAAAGTTTCCAATAAGAAAGAGACCTTGAACGTCTATTAAAATCAAAAGGTAAAACATATTTCAATTTTTCCAAATTGTCTGAAATTTTTTCAATTTGCGTTTCTGATAATTTATAACTTTTTTTTTTACGTCCTTTATTTCCCAACCAATGCCTTATTATTTGCCTCATTACACCAATAAACACTAAATGCATAGGATCTAATGGTACGTTTGATACTAAGCCTACATAAGGCAATAAGTTTAAAATGGTTGAGCCATGTTGATAATCTCTATTGTACTCCAAATTTTTAAATTTTTCATCACTTCGTAAATGTGTATTGCAATATATCTCTAAGCTTTTACGATCTGCTAATGGGAAACAAATTGAATTATAATATTCGCCTTCAATAAGACATTTGCTGCAACTATTGTAGCCGCTAGGATATTTTGTATTTAAAATAAATGATTTGGCAGGTGCATCGCATATAAATGCATGAATTCTTACGTTATAAATTTCATTATTGTGTGTAAATCCATTATTTATTAATACTACTGCTTCGTCAACAAAATTTTTCAGAAAAACGTTTGGATCCTGAGGTTTTTTAATTCCATGATAAATACCTACAACATGTACACTCTTTAACTCGGAATCTTTGCATAAAATTGTCCAAACGCCTTTTTCTGAAGAATTACCTGATATAGGAGCACCATCAATATTAATCAATAGATTTACAGTGGAAAATTTATGTTTTAATATAAGGCGATTTTTAATAATTTTTTTGATGGCATTTGTTAAGCCTATATGACAATATTGTCCGTTATCCATATTTATAACATCAGTTGATTTTGGCGTTTTTAATAAAGTACGGGAATCTTTAGGAAATTGTGTGTTAGTGTTTTCATTTAATATCGACAACAATGAATTTATAGCATTATGAGGAATTTTGAATTGTTTTGCCCAATATTTAATTTCATTTGGGAATTTTTCATTTTGCGCTGACTCTGCATTTTTCGAATAATCAAATAAATTATCATCACAATGTTGCTCATCATGTACACTACTATCAGAACTACAATATAAAATACTATCAGCGTCACTATTACTGTGTCGATAAGTGATAGAACTAGCAATACTTGTGGCATCGTCATCTTTATAAGTAGATAAACACTGATCAACATAATCAACTTTATTGTCAACATGAATTTCATTAACTTCAGTCTGTGATGAATTTGTGTCCCTTGTTATTACATTTTCCAACATATTTATGTTATTATCAGAATCTATATTTATATCAATATCACTATCTACATCTTTATGTATTGTTAAATTTTTTTGAAATATAGCAAATTCTTTTTTAATATCTTGTAACTGAAGTGCACTTTGTTCTTTTGCTAAACGATAAATTTGTCTTTTACTTTGAGCTATTTCCCCTTTCCGTACTCTTGGCATTCTGATTTATTACAAAAGAAAATATGAAAAAATATAATTTTAATTATAGATATATATTACCTTTTGAGAACAGAATTAAAAACTCGCTTAGTAGCACATAGAAAACAATAAATCTTCTAACCTGTATAAAAAGAGGTTAGGTTAATAAAAATTAAAACAAATGTAAAATACATATATATATATAATAACTACAATATACGTATATATATTTTATACTTACTATTATTAATCAGACAATTGTTGGCTCGGAAGCTGATCGCGAATCTCTTCTTTCTGTGTCCACGTACTATCTTTTTGTTTAGCACTTTTATAGCCACGGGCGCAATATATTTGCCGTAATTAATGCTCACGAAGACAACTATTGTAAGATAGTCGAGTTTCAAGTTTAAGGACAACCTATATTAAGCGCCGATGCCTCGATCCCCGCCTGCTGCATACGATATGCTATCAAAAGACACACACACCAGTCGGTAGTGTGTCTCGCGCCATATTTATCTGCGGGATTGCTTACGTGTGCGCCTGTGCTGGTGATGAGAGCCAATCAGGAAACAGCTTTAAGTCATCTGACGTATCATACTGCATCGATAACTTAAAGCTGTTTCCTAATTGGCTCTCACCAATCCGGGACTTTGGCGCGTACTATATCCCGTGCGCTTTTTACAGAATTATTCTTATGTTACAAAGTAAAAAGTGTAACACTAAAACAGAACACGTTATGTTAATTGCAAATATCCACAATTGCAAAATTTTGGATTTAAAATTTGTTCCATGTTTGGATTCATGTATGTATATACGTACTTATGCAAATCCTCATTTTTAAATAGCAAAAAGTTGAATGCACGATTTTCTGATTATAATCCTCGCTAATGCGATATATATAAGGTATACGAGTTATTGCGTATAATCACAATAAAAAGTGTATATGCTTATAATCCTGTCTAAAAATGGCATGTTAAATCAATACTCGTATCTCTCAAAGTATTCTCGAAAGTCTCGAAATTTCTTGTTAACTCATCTTTTCCGCGATGCCGATTGGTTCTCTTGGTGCGCTAACTTCGTGAGCGGCTGTCATTGCATATTTTGACAGTTGTCAAAAAGTTAATAGTAAAAAGCTAAATAGCGCGTGCAAAGCGCGCGTCTGTGATGTCTAATGAATATAAAAACGGCAAATAAGTATAAAATGTTTAATTTACTTGTTCAAAATGCACAAATATATTACTCAAAGATTTCCAAAATATTTGTTGTAAAATTTTAAGAAAAATTTTTGATGTATTGCTAGAAATGTTTAATGGAGAATTTTTGAAATATTTCTAAATTATTTTATGAAAGATATCGTTATTGATCAAAAAAATTTTATAAAATATTTGCCATATATAGCAGAAATATTTTGTAAAAGATTTTTCATACATTTTTAAAAATATTTTTATATACATATTTAAAATATTTTTAAATCTTTCATGAAATATTTCATACTAGTCTAATAAAAATATTTCTTATAATATTTGCGTAACATTTAAAAAATATTTTTGTAAAATATTTTCCTAAAATATTTTAAAATGTTTTAAAGATATTTACGAAATATTGTTAAAATATTTCATTAAAATATTTCAAAAAATGATTTACAAAAAATATATCATGCTGTGTGGGTTACTTATATTTTAAATTAAATGATATGTAACAGGTATCTCGTTATTGGGTACACCAACGGAGATTTATGTACATGGCACAAGTTATCTATTCTTTTGTTGTACGGCTTTCTTTGTCACCTTTGCCACATCTGTCGTATATCTGCCAGTTTTTCACGAGCTCAAACTCACCAGCACTTATGAATACCTCGAAAAGCGTTTCGATAAAAGAATAAGATTGCTAGGTTCAGTCCTCTTTGCCATCAGTATTGTGAGTAAAGCCAGAAAATCATATTTGTATAAATCTTTGAATAAGTGTGCATCTCAAGTGATATATCGATACATAATGTTTTTTTAGATAACTTGGCTTCCGATTGTCATCTACGTACCTGCATTGGCCTTCAATCAAGGTATATAATTTCCAAACAGAAGTTCAATGAAAATTTCATAAAGAATTAATCCAATAATTTTTGAATTTGCGCAATATTCGAGTTTAATTAATAATTATGCACGCCCGTGCATGCGTAATTTTAACTTGTTTGAAATGATGTCGTGCAAATATGAAAATCACAATGCGGTATCATTATATAAAAAATCATTTCAGATTTTTCTATTTTCAGTCACCGGAGTAAATGTACACATAGTTACACCCTTTGTATGCATCGTTTGCATATTTTACACCTGTGTGGTAAGATAATTGACTTAAAAAATATAAAAAAGAAAACAAATAAAAGATATAAGAAAATAAACGCATGTAATGACGTAAAGAATTTCAAATTAAAACTAAATGAGTATACTCTTGCATACTCTTTATATTCTTTCTTCATTTTTTTAAAATAAAATAAATATTTGATTTTAATTGAATTATTTATCATATAATTGGATTGATCCCTCGGATCGATATATAACAAATAATAAATCTAACATAATAACATTTAGAAAATAATTTAAAAAATTTTTATATTTAATATAACTTTGTTGAAAGATTTTATTATTTTATTCAGGGTGGCCTCAAGGCAGTAGTATGGACAGATTTCTTTCAGACTTTCATTATGTTCGGCTCCATGTTGTTAATTACAATTAAGGGAACAGTGGATGTTGGTGGATTGTCGCTAGTAATTCGAAGAAATCTGGAATCCGGAAGACTCGAATTACCTACGTGCGTGCATTAAACGATAACTTTACCTAATTGATAACGATACAATAATAAATCTGTTCGTGTTACTTGCATTCTATACATATTTTATTCTTTCTCTCTTCAATGTTCGAACAAACATTCCATCTAGTTTTAGATAAAGAAACTATTAAAAAATAGACACAGTGTCATTAGGGGAGACACCCGAAAGAGCTAAAAAGATATTTCTTTTTACGAATTTTTTTACAAAAACTATTAATGTCATTCCAGCGAGATTTTTACCAATTTTTTAAATACATATTTTAATAAATGTAACACAAAATTTTTAAATAAAAATATTAATAAATAG
Organism: Temnothorax unifasciatus; assembly: GCA_030770225.1. Taxonomy (NCBI): domain Eukaryota; kingdom Metazoa; phylum Arthropoda; class Insecta; order Hymenoptera; family Formicidae; genus Temnothorax; species Temnothorax unifasciatus. The sequence continues at coordinate 97,655 of JASTWK010000377.1, forward strand.
CATCAAGCACGCGGCCTGGTTTATCAGTTTTGCTGTAGCAGTTTGCAGTAACTATTGTCGCTTTTATAAAATTTATCTAAAATAAGAAAATTTAAAAAATTCTTAAAATATATGAATAAATCTAGTCTTTGTCTCATAGCTAATTAAAAAAAATCTTCAATTTTGACAAACTGACAGGATTTCCATAGATATTTTGATTACCGTTTTTAAAACAGTTTTAAGAAAAACACGTTTAAAGTTTAAACTGCATGAAAGACAAGCTATTGACGAGAAAAAAGGTATTGTATTTTCTAAGATAAGGATTAATAACAGACAGGTTATTCTTATCAAAAGCAATACATATATCTTATCAAAAGGTTTCTAAGGATCATTGATTATAGAATACATGGACGGAGCCATAGCTGTCAATGTATAGATAAGGAGATGATAATACACGTAAGACGTAAGACGTAAGACGTAAGGGGACCAGGACATTGAATTCGATAAACTTGGATTATCTTCGGTAGGATTTGGCTCATATGTGCTTGTGTGCGTGTGTGCGTGCGCGCGCGCGCGTGCGTGTGTGTATGTATATAATTGCTTCGAATGTTATTTATTTTCTTCACCACACAGTCTTTGTTGGCAGAAGGTTCAACCTCTTTCAATTTTTCAACCAATTTGAATATGCTGCTTCTCTCTTTGCACGATCGTGGTAGTCTTTACACTTAATTTGCCATAGGCAAGGTTCACTTCTATAAATTTCAATAAATTCTTCTATGCACTCCTGAAGTCTGCGGGACGCCATTTCGTTGCTAATAAAATTAACGGGAGCACAAAACAAAGAAACCGCACGCTTTTCGCATTAAAGTTCGTATCTGAGCCCTAACAGCACGATATATTGCAGCAACATTGCAGCAATGTTGCCACATTGCACTTGCAGTGTAAAATTGCAGCAACATTGCAGCAATATTGTCACATTGCACTTGCAGCGTAAAATTGCAGCAACATTGCAGCAATATTGGAATACAATATTGCTGCAATGTTGCTGCAATATTGTGGCAATCTTGCAGTAATATTGCTGCAAAGTGGCACTGCAACATATTAAAAGACATATATAATATATACATATACGTACGTATATTATATATATGTACCAATTTAGTAGAATGCATTTACGTACTGCTTTTATGTACATATAATAGATATAATGTCAATATTAAAAATTTGTGCAGCTATATATATATAATGTGTGAAAAATATCTTTATATAAAAATATAAAAAGTTAATAGTTCAAAACAATTGTGTCTGTCAAAGTTTAAGTAATAAAATTTAAGTAATTTTTATTATTAACGTATCACGTATCTAAATTATTATCAGGTAATTAATAAACAAATACATTATATATTTGTATATATATATATATGTAAAGCTTCTATATAATGATTATTTATTACAGATTTTCACCAATATATTTGATAATTAAATTTTAAGATGTTTTAATTTTATAAATATACTTTTTTCATACAATCACAAAATTTCGTAATAAGCCGGCACTGGTTTCTGACATTCACCTGACATTAAGAAATATTATATCATATATCCAATTCAAAATTTTATTACTTTTTTTAAACTAAATTTGTTTCTTAAGATGATTTTTGAAGAATTATATATTTGCGCTGGTTATGACATATGTAGACTATATATAACACTTACATCAAATTAAGAAGTAGTCTACCACGTAAGGCAGTTGGCTCACGATCTAGAGGTCCCGAGTTCGAATCCCACCAAGGTAAGTGTTTTTTCAAGTACGAGAAAATATTTATAATTATAAACTGTATCTTAAGAAACAAATTTAGTTAAAAAATAGTAATAAATAATTTTTTTGGGTGTAATATTTGTTCAATGTAGTGCCACAACATTGCTGCAATATTGCAGCAAAATTGCGCTACAATATTGCCACAACATTGCTGCACATTGCAGCAATATTGCGCAGGGTAGGACATAGATAGATTGTTGCAGCATTGCAGCAATATTGCATGCAATATTGCAAGCTTGCCGTGCAATATTGCTGCAACATTGCTGCAATATATTGTGCTGTTAGGGAGGCGACGCGGGAACTGAACTGAAAAAACGTCAGAAATAAAAACAACAATAAAAAAATATCTACAGTAATTTTATTTAGAAAATACTTACTTTCTTCTTTTCTTAACAATTTAACTTTCCTCCTTTAGCATCTCCTTATGAGCACCTATACTAAAAATAAAATGGTGGCTTTCATATATTCATGAAGAATAGAGATGTGTGTATGTATATATCATGTACGTGTGAGTTTCGTGAGATGAAAGCGCAACCTTGCGGAGCATTAGTATACTACTACTTGGCTCGGCATTCGGTCGCACGTTTTGACAATTTTTCCATGCCAGTTCGGCTTCCTTATCTCTATTCTTCATGGATATACATATAATATCGATAGCTAAATCGCGCCAATGGCCGCTCTCAGGCTTCTCTTTGGTGGTACACACGTTCCGGTTTGCCTGCGCAGGCCACTCCGGCGCAGGCATATTGAATGACTTTTCGTATTTGCTCCGGTCGCCTGCACAGGTCAAAATAACTGCGCAGTTTGATCATCTACACGTTCCGATAGACCTGCACAGGCGTGCCTGCGCAGGCATACCTGACAGTTCTACCGGAATGTGTGTAGCCGGCTTAAACGTAGTCAATGGGTGCGTTCCGTTTCTCGCATGATGCGCGCATGAACATAGTAAACGTTACGTATACTATAGATAAATGCGCACATATGCGCGCATATGCGTGTTACGGAACGTGGCCAATAATGCCTTTCACCTGAAGTTAGGCCGGTATTCATAGTCGGATCTTATAATTTAAGACCGTCTTAAAGTACAATCTTAAAATGTCATGAACTAATCACAGAGCCGTACTAGCATTTTAAGACATTATTTAAGACAGTCTTGAAATAAGATCCGACTATGAATACGGGTCTTAGTCACTTTCAGATCAGACACAGATCAAACACATCTAGGCTGCATAATTCTATTTTTATCGCACATCAGGTGTAAAACAAAGATAGAATAAGCAAATAGCGCTAATAGCGCGCTCTCCGAACGTAGAGTCTCTATATAATGCTGGGTCTACAATGGGAGTCGCAAAGTTGTGAATCGCAAGAATTGACCAATCACAGTCGATTATTCTCCTCAAATTCGATTGTGAGTGGTCAATTCTTGCGACTCCCGATTTTGCGACTCGCATTGTAGACCTAGCTTAAGAGTTTGGCCACTAAAGCTATTTTGTAACAAAATGGCGTCTTGTATCTTATACAGGGACTCTAGCATCTAGAGTCAAAGACACTCAGAGACTGTGGTCAGCTTTAACCTAAAGAAGAAAAAGGAGAAGGGGGTTGTAGTTGCCATTGATTTCGCCATTTTGTTACAAAAGGTTGATTAAGCTAATACGCGTGAGAGTCCACTCAGTGGCCAAACTCTTATATAGAAACTTTATCCGAACGCAGCCTTAATATGACCTAGACTGCTAGATTGCTATAGTTTAGTACAAGCACAGTATAACCATACCCAGTAGCGACAGTAAGCATCGGCACCTTTGATGTAGTAAGTTTCGGTCACATGACTCGCCGCCATCTTCTGAGATATACGAACACTTAAGAGAGAAAGAGAGAAAAGTATCTTTTTCTTTGTCATACATATAGGCCACCATATTCCTAGAGGAATTGGGACTCACTAAAAACGTTCGAGTCGATGCTGGGTATGGTTACACTGTTGTACAGGTTGCATTGAAGTCATTTGCCATCTTTGAAAGAACCACACATATAAATATTTTGTAATGCGTGTTTGCAATGCGATATTAACTAGTCCTTTCTGTTAAGTTTGTCTAGCGTGCTTGAACGAGCGACGCTGCATGCCCGCGCAGCCGACTCTCATGGAAGGATCCATCTTGCCTTCCATGAGTGTCCGAACTTCCGGTTTCACCGAGGCGCCACAGTCTAGCTTCGACCGTGATGCGAGTTGGTCACACGGATCGATTATATATCAATACACAAAAACCATTTTTCTGTTTCTTATACACGAGGTGTTTATTCGTTGAAAAAGTACCCTTCTTCCCTTCTCCCGATCTAGCAAACTGCTTAACGATCGAAAGATCGAACAGGTTATGGGCCCAGTTTTGCTGCAACAGGTTTGCTAGAGGGAAGCGTGAGTTTCGACGGAAAAAAAAGGGAACGCGGAACGCGAAGCCAAGAGTCGGCCATCACGAATCGAGAGATTTTTCGTTTTAGAGTCACGTTAGCGAGATAGCAGCCCGAGAATATAATGGCGGACGCTTTAATGATAGGGTACGTGTCGAAATTCGACGGAATAAATTTCCTCGGCTGGAAATTCCAGATTCGGACGTCGTTAATCGGGCAAGACATATTCGACGTTGTAAACGGCACGAGGAAGAAGCCAGTGGTACTCGCGCAAAACGGCGCGGCGCAGGAAGATTTGCTGAAAGTCTGGATAAAGGACGACGCGAAAGCAATGTCGTTCATTTCGAGAGCACTCGAGTACAAGCATCTCGAACCGCTTCTGACTTGCGAATCCTCAAAAGCGATGTGGGACAAATTGGCGCGAATTCATGCTCAGAATTCCGAGTCGAACAAGCTATTGCTGATGGAAAAGTTTCACAAGTACCAAATGGGCCCAACAGACTCGGTAGTACAACATGTAGCGAAGGTCCAGAATATGGCGGCGCAGCTTACAGACCTCGGAGAAAACATGTCGGACAATCAAATCATGGCAAAAATCTTGGCGGGTCTAACGTCCAAATTCAGCAACTTGCAGACGGCATGGGACAGTGTCGAACCTGGTCGACAAACTGTTGAAAATCTGCAAGAACGTCTCATCAAGGAAGAAGAAAGACTGGACGCTGAAGCGGACGAGACAGCGGCGTTAGCAGCGATAAGAAACACCAGAGAGAAGGCTGGTCGGTCGAAGAATAAAGAAGACTCGAAAAGCGTCGAGAAGAAAGCTCGGCGAGAGAAGAAAAAGAAGTGTCAAGTGCTTCGAGTGCGGAGAAAAGGGCCATTACGCAAGCGAATGCCCGACGCGAAAACAAAAGAAAGAAGGACACGACAAGAGCGAGTCAAGTGGGTGCGCGTTCGTTGCCGAGAAATCGGAAAGAAACGATCGAGAGTCGAGTCGGTACAGTGGGCCTCCTACGGATGTAAAGAAGAGGTGGCTGAGTCTGGACAAGAAAGATGTCTGGTATACCGACAGTGGTGCTTCTAGGCACATCACCTATAGACGCGAGTGGTTCTCAGAGTTCCGTCCGGGAAGTGGCGCGACGATATCGCTGGGCGATAACGCGAAGTGCGAAATAGCCGGTGAAGGGACAATAATTGTCGAGAAGCTCGTGGACGGGGAATGGTGTGAAGCGCGAATCGACAACGTGCTCTACGTGCCGGCTGTGCGCAGCAACTTGTTTTCGGTCGGCATGTGTATTTCAAAAGGATTCGAGGTTAGGTTCGCGGGTGATTGCGTACACATGATGTACGGCGACAAGATTGTGGCGACCGGAGTAAAGCAGTCAAACGCGATCTATCGAATGCTTTTCCGCATGAAAAGTGGACAAAGTGTCGGCGAAGTGAACGTGTCTACATCAAGTCTTAAGGTCTGGCACGAGCGCCTAGGACATTTAAATAAACGTGCACTATGCGACTTGGTGAAAAACGAACTTGTGCAAGGGGTCAAAGTAACCAACGAGACTGACTTCTTCTGCGACGCCTGTCAACTCGGCAAGGCACACCGGCTGTTGTTCAAAAAGACGGAGAAACAAATAAACATAAAACCGGGCGAACTAATACACAGTGACGTGCGGACCGATGTCCGAGCCCTCACCGGGAGGAGCACGCTATTTCGTGACTTTTATCGACGACGCACAGTGGTCGGAAATCCGAAAAAGCTGGACGAAATAAGATGATCTGAATTAATTTTCATAAAAATTTGTATTCTATAATATTCGGGGTAGCTGAGTTCAAATCTGATATCAAAAGTTCGAAATTCAAAATGGCGGATCCAAAATGGCGGACATTAAAATTAAAATGTGACTGGATATTGATGAAATTATGTATACGCAGATTTTTTTATTTGCTGAGTTCAAATCCGATATTAAAAGTTCAAAATTCAAAATGGCGAATCCAAAATGGCGGACATTAAAATTAAAATGTGACTGGATATTGATGAAATTATGTATATGCAGGTTTTTTTGTTCGCTGAGTTCGAATCCGATATCATAAAAGTTAAGTTCATGATATCCTGTAAGATGGATGTATAAAATGTTTGCGATTTTAGTATCAGAAGTTCGAAAATAAAATTTTACTTGCAGTTGAATACGCCCGTTAGATTATTTTTATTATAAAACTGATAGCATACACATATTAACATAGAATTAATAACTTTTCTTTTTTGCAAATATATATATATATAGCGCATATATTATCAGTTAGCGCAAATTTGCGCAAGAACTATAAATTGAATCATGAAGTAGAAACGTTCTTCTAACTAGTGCACCGGGGTATGTTGAAGGGGCAAGAGGCGACAAACATGAACTTTTTTTACTTTTCATTAAAAAAAAGAAATTTTCCATATTTGTTAAATAATTAACAAAAGGAAAGTTTTTTTGTTTGTAATATATAATTACCTTTACCTCCAATACACTTTAAAATACATGTGTAGTTGAAGAAAATTATTCGTGATATATGTACGTATTTTTCACTGTTTTTGCAATGGAGTACAGTGCATCAGAAATGCATAATTGAGTCAAATATCATACTATCATCAAATATCATACTATCCCATATTTTTAATATCTACTTCAAAAACTGCATTTCGTCCAGCTTTTTCGGATTTCCGACCACTGTGCGACGCTTCCGGGTTCCGTTACGTTTATTTCCTAAAACACAAATTGGACGTGTTCGAATGTTTTAAAGAAGTCGAAAGAGTGATCGCGAACAAATTCGGCCAGACGATGAAAGTGCTGCGTTCTGATAACGGCCGGGAATATTGCAACGAGAGAATGGCGAGTTATTTATCGATGCGCGGCATTAAATTCGAACTAAGTGCGCCGTACATACACGCCGGAATAAAACGGCAAGTCGGAACGTGACAATCGAACGATTGTAGAATCTGCGCGTACGATGCTGAAAGCGAAGGACTTGCCGACGTCGCTGTGGGCGGAAGCAGTAAATACCGCAGTGTACATTCAAAATCGAGTGCTGTCGTCTGAGAGAAGAGGCGGAAAAACGCCGTGCGAAATATGGACGAACGAAAAACCGGACTTAAGTCACGCGACAGTGTTCGGGTCGGAGGCCTTCGTACACGTGCCGAAACAATCTACACGAAAGTTTGACGCGAGGTCGAAGAAAGTGTTGTTCGTGGGATACGAAGGTGACTCGACAAATTACAGACTCTATAATCCAGAGACGAGAAACGTGACAGTGTCAAGAAACGTGGTATTCCACGAAGCACAGAAGCCGATCGAGACAACACGAGAAGAACGTGAGATCTGGTCTATACCGAACGGAGAAACGGACGAAGTCATCAACGACAACCGGGTCATCGAAGAACAGGAGCAGGACGAGCCAGCACAAGACGTGTCGCTGAATCCCGCTGTTCGCAACGTCCCAGCGGCCAATAATGAAGAACCTCGACAACTCAGAGACCGAACAAAGCTACGAATTTCTGCGAGGTACGAGGCAAATTTCGCCGAGTATGAAGCTCCTACGAGTTTCAGAGAAGCAGTGAGTGGAAGAGATTCGTCGAAGTGGATCGAGGCAGTTTGAGAAGAACTAGACGCGCATGAGAAGCACAATACATGGACTATTGTTCCAAAAGAAGAAAACAAGAAAACCATTGACTCCAAGTGGGTTTTCAAGGTGTTGTGCGACACCGACGGAGATATCTATCGATATAAAGCTCGCTTATGTGCGAGAGGGTTTCAATAGAGTGAAGGGATTGATTACAAGGAGACATTCTCACCGGTCGTGAGGTACGATTCCATACGGGTGCTGCTAGCACTCGTCACTCAAGAAGACTTGGAATTAGTCCAATTCGACGTACGTACGGCGTTCCTCTACGGGGAACTCGAGGAGGAGATCCATATGAAGATTCCTGAAGGACTCGACGTCGAAAACAGCGAGACAAGTGCTAGTGGTGCGAGTGTAGTCTTAGGTGCGAGTGGTGCGAGTGTAGTCTGTAAGCTAAACAAGTCCTTGTATGGCTTGAAGCAAGCACCACGGTGCTGGAACAAAAAGTTCAACGGGTTCTTAAGACAGTATAGTTTTAAGGACACCAGTGCGGATAAATGCGTTTATATCGGCGAGTATGAGGGCTATATAGTTTATCTAGTCGTGTTCGTGGACGACGGTCTTATCGCGTGCAAGTCGAGAGAAGTCCTGGAACGGATAACGACGTTGTTCAGCCGTGAATTCAAAATTACGCGAGGCGATGGAAGCTGTTTTGTCGGTTTACAAATTCGTCGCGATAGAGAGAGAAAATCGATGTTCATTCATCAAAGCTCATACGTAAAACGCATCCTCGAGAAATTTCGAATGAACGAAGCAAAGGCAGCGAGTGTACCTGCAGACCCTCATGCAGTTCTATGTCCGGTAGGAAAGAATGATGAATGCGTGAGAAACATTCCGTATCGCGAAGCCGTAGGATCGCTCATGTTCGTCGCGATAGTTTCGAGACCCGATATCGCCTTCGCGGTAAATACGGCAAGTAAATTCCTCAATACCCATAATCTAACTCACTGGCGAGCAGTGAAAAAGATCTTCGCGTATCTAGTCGATACTGTAAACTTTGGAATAGAATACGGAAGCGGCGGAAGCGACTCGAAGTTGGTACACAGTCAGAAATGATTAGTTGATTCGACGTCGAATCAATGTCGAAAACCGAATGTCGAATCAATGTCGTAATTCTGGTCGATTCGACTTCGAAAGCGTATAAAATATCAACAACTATTCAACTGTTATTTCGACGTCGTTTCAACGTCGAAGTAAGGTCGAAATTTGATTGAAATAATATATTTTATTTTATACTTTTTTAAGGTAAAAATACTAAAAAATGAGGAGTGCAAACAATCTTGCTTTTCATCATTTCAATTTATTAAGCAGTAAAAACTTAGGTATATTATTACCATTGCATACACATTTGTGTTTCACATTGTGTTTCATTGCACTGAAATATTATACTATTTATAGATCAAAAAATAAAATAATACATCTCTCATATTACATATATAGTGACAAAATAAAATTTCAATTGCACATACATTTCGGGCTTGACTCCTGAATTCATTCGCAAGAAAAACATACGCAAATTCCGTTCTTACGAAAAATCTACAAGTTAATTGGTTAAAAACCATAGTGCCAATCACTAACTTTTGCAACGGAGCAGAAATTGCGCATGTTTCTCTTGCGAATGAATTCAGTTCAATATTTGTAAATAAAGTGACAAATAAAAGTCTCTTATATACTATATGCAAAGTGATTTAGGACCTCTGTAACAAACTCTGAGGAACGATAGGTCTCGTAGAAAGGATCATCTTTTGTCAAGAAACCCATGTTCTCTAATGCGTCGTTTAGGAGCTACGCGACCGCGCAGACAGGTCTTAGGTGACATTTATTACAATTCGTTCCTAAACGACGCATCAGAGAACATGGGTTGCTTGACAAAAGATGATCCTTTCTACGAGTCCTATCGTTCCTCAGAGTTTGTTGCAGAAATCCTGAATCACCCTGTATAGTGACAAAATAAAATTCCAGCGCGTGCATTTTCAAAAATTTCAATTAATGAATAATTATGCTTTAAAAAAAAACAAGTAAAATTCGCAGAAATAATAATAATCCCGAATCAGTATAGTCTTCTTATTTTTTTTGTCCTTTTTCCCATACTGCCGTCATCTTGGCGATGCCAAGGCGTTTGCATTAGCCATAATGAAATTGCTGCATCAATCTCTGGGATTTCAGTTTCTGGCCTTTTATCCAGAATGGAACCTAAAAATGCAATAGTTTTTATATTTTATAAGATTTCTTAAAAAAAAAACTTGCATAAAAATATATAGACGACAAGTCAATTACCTGTCAGCACTGCAAATCTATGCATGTTACATGAACTATATAGATTTTCAGTATTGGCAGTGAATATTGAAATGCAGTTACAGGCTCTTGCACACGGGATGCAGTAACACTTGACCTGTGTACAGGAGTCATAAAAGTTGCCATAATCTTTAAACAATATATGAGTCATACATAAGAGATCAATAAGATATTGCATTATAGGTTTACTGCCTATAATAATTTAGTACATATATTTTTACATATGTAATATATATAGAAGAACAGGCTAATAGACAATAAGCACAAAGTAAAATCTTAACTAAAAATTTGTTTACCTGATAAATATGTGGAAAACAATAAAATTAAACAGCTAAAATATGAAAAAAGATTCGTTCGTAACAAAAAAAGTTTGTTAGGTTATGTAGTCACAAACGCTTAACTTATAAGGAAAATATAGTACTTACCCGCTTAGTATTGTCCATTATTATGGGTAATGTATAAGCGATTGCCTATTCAATTGCGGGAGCGTGAACGACAGACCGCGGCAGTTAAGTTCGTTTCAATATCCGGATCGCTGTTCTTCACGCGACGTCCTTCAACAACGCAACGCAACCACTCTCTCTGCACGCTCGTTACGCTTCCCCTTATTAGCTCGCAAGGGCCTCGGATTGGCCCGTCTTTGAGTTCTCCTATTGGCTGCCACGGGCCGGCAGCGCTGTCGATCGGGTAAATTCGGGGGTAGATCCAACGAAGCTTAACTGATCTATTGTAATTAATCAATTACGCGATTTCCTAAATGTCCATAAATTGTTTCGTACAATATTTATACAAACAATGTCGTAATATTTTTTAAGATTAAAATCTAAAGCCAAATTGATCGAATTTTGTAAGTGCGCACATCAAAATAGTGATATTAATCATTTCGACGTTAAATCAACCTTGAATCGACACTACTCCTGACATGGAGTGACCGATATTGTAAGAATATCGACTTTCTTATCGACTCAACCAGCTGTCAACCATATCGACGTTGAATCAACCTTGAATCAAGGTTACATTTCTGACTGGGTAGGGTTCTCCGACGCGGATTACGCGGGTGACCTGGAGACTCGAAGGTCAACCACAGGCTATGTTTATATAGCCTCGCCAACGGGCCAGTCACATGGTCCTCACGTCGCCAAAAGATGGTGACGTTGAGCACAACAGAAGCGGAATATGTCGCTGCATCTTCGATCAGCTGCGAAAGAGGCCGTTTGGTTGCGACATATTTGTTGTGCGAGATCGGACATCGTTGCGAGAACGCGACTACATTGCATGTCGATAATCAAAGCGCTATTAAATTAGCTAAAAATCCAGAGTTCCACGAAAGAACTAAACATATCGATGTCCGATGTCACCACATTCGCGAGATGATCGAGAACGGAGAGATCAAAGTCGTGTATGTTCCATCGGAAATGCAAAAGGCGGACATATTGACCAAGCCGAAGGAAAGGTTCCGACGCCTACGCGAGAGTATGGGGGTGCGTACGAGCGTAGATAAAAGCACTTAGACGGCGGAAGTGTTAAGTTTGTCTAGCGTGCTTGAACGAGCGACGCTGTATGCGCGCGCAGCCGACTCTCATGGAAGGATCCATCTTGCCTTCCATGAGTGTCCGAACTTCCGGTTTCACCGAGGCGCCACAGTCTGGCTTTGACCGTGATGCGAGTTGGTCACACGGATCGATTATATATCAATACACAAAAACCATTTTTCTGTTTCTTATACACGAGGTGTTTATTCGTTGAAAAAGTCCCCTCCTCCCTTTCTCCCGATCTAGCAAACTGCTCAACGATCGAAAGATCCAACACTTTCAATGGTCACCTTTCCTCCACCCTTCCCCTACTCTACCTCTTGCCTTCACTTGTCTTTCCTTTTGTGGCTTCATTCGCAAAGCCTGTATTAGCAGTCTAGGTAATATATAGATGTCTGTTGGATTAGATAATAATTAACTGAACACATTGCGTCTAACTATTTCTGCATCATGACTGTTGGTTTAACTAAAAATGTAGTAAATCTATTGGTTGATCCAACAGTCATGATGCACAAATAGCTAGACGCGATGTGTTCAGTTGTTATTTGACCCGAACGCGACTAACTTTAGGTGGTTTTTGACGCCGATTGTACGCTATTTTACTATTTCGCGAAAATCAATGTCGCTAGCTACCAAGAGATTGTTTTTCAAGGCGTTTTGAAGCCATAAATAGGAGTATAGAAGCATTTGATGGAGAAGGATTTACGCTTCAGCAAGATTGGGTACTAGCTCATTCGGTGCGAGCAACGATCGCGGACATGTGAAGAGTTGTTTCCCGGTTTTTGGGGCAAAAACATTTGACCACCATACTCGCCGGATTTGAACTTTTCCGTGACTACATTTACACGGCGGCTTATAATCCGATTTAATAACTATCGTATATTATCCGATCCAAAATTTTTCTTTTTTGATCATAATAATGATCATTTAGATATGAGCCTTTTTTGATACTAGGAAATAATTTTGAGCATTTATTGTATTTTTTTCTTTAATTTTGTTATTAATGTTCTAATAAAATTTTATGTTCTGCTTAAAGTGTAGATTTTTAATTTGTATACTGATTTGTAACTGTTTAGTGTTTTTAAAAAATTCCGGGGACTTGTGTGTCACTCTGTATATGTACACTAGTCATAAAATTGTCACAATAGTAAAGGAAAATATTCCGAATTGAGATTTTGGGAACTGTTAGGAAAACGAAAAAATCCGACGTATTCTTATGTATTTTGAGTCATAAAATCCGAAAAATAAAAATTACGCCTGTAGCAGGGAAAACGTAGAAAATTGAAGAAAATTTGGAAAAATGTGAGATTGTTATACTGTCTTACAGGCGTTGCGTTGCGTTCACAGCAGAATGACTAAATCGTTTGCTATCTATTTCACTTCATCGACGACCATCCGGGAAAAAAGAATTAGATCTGCCGAGATATGACCAGATCTGGTTCATCAGATTTGGCCAGATATAATTTGATCCGCAAATTGTCTCTATCTGGCCAGATCTGAACAGATATAACCAGATCTGACCTGATATAATTTGATCTGCCGAGATATAATTATTTACCGAATGTGTCCAGATCTGCTCAGATGCAATTATTATGAAGAGATGTAAAATGCTATAAAACAAAAAATATATTTATTCAATTCAAAATTGTATGCCACTTTATTATTAGCGTGAACTCCGTTACAACTAATATAAGTTAAATTGTATACTTGATTTATATACCGTTCTTATAAACTCTTTGCAAAAATTAATGGAACTTAATTAATTTTTCTTAAAAAAAATAGGCAACATTTTAGCAGCTGTAACTTCGTAAAGAATGAATAAAATTTAAGTTAAAAAAAGGATTTTAAAGCTTAAAATATCTATTTTCGAAAGGTCACTGTTATTTTTTAGTTTCTGTGAGTTTAGTAATTTTTACATATAGAAAACTACAAGCTGGACAAAATGGAAAATTTTCTTCTTACTTTGTAGTCCTGTCACGTGCAAAAAAAATCTGTAAAAATTTTCGATTTTCTAACGTGAAAGCTTCAAGTTTTCCCTTCTTTTAAAAACGTTTTTTTGTTACTGAGTTATCGCGGATTGAATAAGAAATGAGCATTTCGAATTTGATTGCTCATAACTTCGTTAAAAATCATTGTACCGCAATTCAAAATATGAGCGACATAAAATGGGAGCAATGGTAGCGACCTGTAATGATGAGGAAGCAATGTGCAAGTTTCTAATTTGCACAAATTTTTTTAATTTTAAATTTAACCTTTTTATGAATTGAAAAAGGGTCAGCTTAGTAGCACAAGTGGGGTTTTACAATTGACGCAATGTCAAATCGATGTTGACTTTGGGAGTTCAGGCTACATGGTCCATATATGTATAGACTTTGCATATGGACCTTTGATCGCGTATAAAACTGGATCTAATCAACCAAATCTTAAAGAATTATATATGAAATAGGGGTAGAAAAGACTGAAGAATATAATAGAATTAGAAATAACCTGCGTAGGATAGAATTAGAAATAACCTCTACATTGCGTCGTATAACATTCGCACAATGAGACTCAAGGAACATCTTGTCAACCACGAAAATGAACTAAAAAACGTCAAGTGGGACGTCCTCGGAATAACCGAAACAGGTTAAGTGGGGAAGCGGTCACAATTATGAAATCTGGACATATGCTTCTTCAAAGGAATTCTGACATTTTACACATCAGTGGCGTGGCTCTGCTAATTCATAAAAAGATAAAACATCTTGTAACCAAAACCAAAGCTATATTGGACAGGGTAATTTATGTAGTGCTAAGGCTTAACAACAAATGCAGCATGCAAATAATACCCCAGGTAGCAAGCACTCGTCATTTTGACGTCAAATTTTGGTCCTTTACAGACCATTCCTAACGTCACTAACTGACGGCATAATGACGTTAAAATGACGGTCTAATGTCACAGACAATTGACGTCATTTTCTGACGTCTTATTGACGGCAAAAATAGGTCCATTGTACGACACACCGGTTTCTAGGAATGTTTTTTATAAAATTAAAATGTTAAAATATTAAATTTACTTGATAAACGTTTATAAAAATATGTTCTTTTTCTTTATCTAAGAAAAAAAAAGTTTCTTTTAACTGTTTTCGTTACATGCCATGTGCGTATAGCCGCTCTCAAGGCGGTCACCCATCCTAGTACAGTACCGCGCCCGTGTTGCTTGACTTCGATGATCCAGTGGACAGTGACGATCTTCTCACCCTGATGCTTCCTTATTAACTGTACTTGTCTATAACAGGTACATCTTTAAAGTGTTTAAAGATCTTGTAATGATAATCTTCTTGATAGCTATAACACTGCATGAAATAGTTATCATAAAACTATATAATCACGCAACTACATCCACTTATATACCATAAATTCGCCACTTCAATCATAAAGTTGCGAAACAAACATAGTGTAGTTAATTTTGTGATTTTTATTTTATTATTACTTTATTATACAATATTAAGAAGTAAAAATAGTTATATTACAAAAAGACCTTATTTGGATGACTTTAAGACGTCTTTAAAATGACGTCTTCAGATGGTCTAAGAAATGACGTCTTATAGACGTCCATTATTAGTCGCCGATGTCATAGACCAAAAATGACTAAAAATAGTCAGAAATAACGTCATAATGACGTTATGGAATGACGTCAGTATAATGTCATTTTTAAAGACATGGTCACTTTTTGGTCATTTGACGTCATTTGTACAAACATGACTAGTATTTGACGTCAAAATGACGAGTGCTTGCTACCTGGGACAGGCCTACGCACCAACTTCAACCTCGACAGATGGACATCGAGCAATTTTATGAAGAGCCGACAGCAACAAAAATTGCGGAAAAGACCAAGTTTACCATTATAACTGAGACTTTAATGTAAAAATTGGATCGAGGACCTCGGCGGACCCACCGTACATCGGTGCCTTTGTTCTGGGCATGAGAAACCCAAGGAAACAAGCGATGATGGACTTCCTGAGTAAAGAGAAAATATACTGCTTAAATACCTTCTCTAAGAAACATCCCAAAGAAAGTGGACATGGAGAAGCCCGGACAACACTATCAAAAACGAAATAGACTATGTGCTAGCCACAGATAAGCGCATTTGTGCGGATGTGTCAACCCTAAATTGTTTCGACACGGGTAGCGACCACAGGTTGGTGAGAGCAAAAATCCTAGTGTATACTCGGCTCGAGAGAAAACATTTTTTGGATAAAAAGGTCAGGCTAACATTAGTAGAGCTGAGAGGGAAAGAAGAAGAATATAGACCACACTCGAACAGAAACTAAAATCAACCGAAAAGCTACAAGAACTAGAACTAAATGCGCTGTCAACACAAATCACGAACAGCATCCGAATTGCCGTGAGAAAAGTGTGCTCACTTCAAAAACGTGGGAACCCGAAACTTAGTCCAGACACTGAGAGAAAAATTGAAGAAAAAAGAAGAATAAACAGGAACTCACCAAGATATAAAGAACTGAACAAGGCCGTAAGAAAAGCGATTAGAAAAAAGAAAAGAGCTTACAACACACGAGCAATCAAGGAAGCCATTGAAAATATGAACATGAGAGTTCTGCGCTCCAAATTGTCAAAAGGGAAGGTAGTAATCCATAAGATGAAAAACGATCTGGGAGAGGTTGTAACAGAGAGGGACAGGATCGCAGAGATCATCGAAAACTTCCACCGAAGACTTTACAGTCAGTCAGCTCCAAATCCGAATCAGCAAGGATGACCGAGACAGACAATTCTGAACGTAGGATCCAAAGATTTACCAGCCATTGACAAATCAGAACTGGAAGCAGCGTTGAAACAACTAAGGAACAACAGAGCACTAGGGGAAGACTGGATAACAGTCGAGATGCTTAAGGTTGGAGGGGAAAAATTGGAAAAAGCACTCTTGGTACTGTTGAACAGGTGTCTGGAAGAGGACAAGGTTCCTGACTCGTGGCAGAACGCAGAAGTCATCCTGCTCTTTAAAAAGGGCGACTGCACGAATATGGAAAATTACAGACCTATTAGTCTACTTTCAATCCTTTATAAGCTGTTGTCCAAAATAATAACAAATCGCTTAAGCCAGAAGCTCGATTTCTACCAACCCATCGAACAGGCGGGATTCAGGAGGGGGTACAACACGACAGACCATGTACAAACAGTGCGCACACTTATAGAAAAATGCACCGAGTACAATATCCCACTGCATATGGTTTTCATAGATTACCATAAAGCCTTCGACTTAATTGAGACATAGGCAGTGCTCGAAGCGATGGATAAAGCACGTGTTGACTCAAGATATTCTAACTTGAACAAATTCATATACGAGCATGCCACCTTGCACGTCAAAATGGAAGAGAATTGGATTACAAAAAAGTCCCTATCCGGAGGGGTGTGAGACAGGGTATACGATTTCACCCAACTTTTTTACTCTGGCGCTGGAGGATGTGTTTGGGAGGAAACATGGGATCAAAAAGGCATAAATGTCGATGGGAAACGTTTAAACCATCTTCGTTTCGCGGATAACATTTTTATATTCAGCAGCAATGCGGACGAGCTTGCAACAATGCTACAAAAACTCAGAGAAGCTTCCCGAACAGTTGGTCTGAGAATAAACCTCCAGAAGACGAAAATCATGAGCCCCACCAATATACTAGTTACCATCGACAACCACACTCTCAAGGTAGTTGAAGAATACGTGTATCTGGGGCACAAGATCAAGCTAAGAAAAAATAATCTGACAGCTGAGATCACCAGAAAGATCGGCTTGGCGTGGGCAGCTTTTGGTAGACTAAGCTACATCCTCCGAGAACCAAAAATCCCAATCAACCTCAAACGGAAAGTTTATGACACGTGCATATTATCAGTTGCGACATATGGACTCGAAACAGTCACTCTCACAGCGAACAGTACAAACCGACTACGAATCTGTCAGAGGGCAATGGAGCGAGCAATGCTGAAAATCAGCCTGAGGGATAGAATCCGGAATGAAGAGAGAAGGAGAAGAACAGGAGTTGCCGGCGTGGTTGAACAAGCGATTAGACAAAAGTGGCAATGAGCGGGGCATGTTGCGAGAAGCAACATCAAATGGACCAAGGCCCTGATGCAATGGAGACCAAGAGAGTCCAAGAGAAGCATTGGCCGACCACAGGCGAGATGGCGAGATGACATCCAACGCCACGCGGAAAAGAGGTGGATGCACAGGTAGTTCAGTCAAATTAGCAAAAATAGAAAAAATAACCGGTAAAAAGCTATAAATTGGTGGAGACCTTTATCTCGGCATACTATTAAACATACTAAAAGTCCGGACCTCTATCTGCAGGGCTCGATCCGCCATCTTGAAAAAAAGGTGCTCCATTTCAGTTTTTTCCTCATATCTCGGTAATCGTTGATCTTATCGTAATGAAAGTTATTATAAAAAATTAAGCTTATTAAATTCTCTATAAAAAAGGTTCAATACATTTTTTTCATACCTTTAATAGTTTTTCTGTAATACACTGTTAAATATATGGATATTTGTATTTTGTCTTACGCTGTCATAAAAATCAGACTCTCGGTGTAGAATTTGTAAGAAAAAATATAAATAGCCAAAAAATATCAAATGTGTGCGTGATATTTCTCATACATATGAAAATTTGGCAACTCTTACCATTTAAAATTGTTGTACACGACTAGTACTGAGGGTAGCGTCGTCTATAAGATTCTTCTGAGCCGTTTTCTGAGGTTGTGAATCTGCAGGGCTATGATCATCATCTCGATCTTTAACATCGATTACGAAGAAATCGTTCTCGTCAAGCTTCCAATGCTTGACAGCTGAAGCTTCCAATAATTGTACCTCATTATATGATGCGCTGAAGCCCAAGCTAGATAGTAACGTGCCGAATTATGGCTGCAGCTGCAGGGACTACTTGAAGGCGTTCTTCCCGTCCATCGACTTTCTTTCGTTCATACCAATAACTCGACAAAATTGTATATCCTTTGTTTTGAAAACATATAGTAATAATCTTCTTATTTGTCGCTATAACAATCTCGTCATTGTATTTTTCTTTTAGTTTTCTTAAGAACGGAAGAAAGTCGATGAACGCCTTCGAGTAGTCACTACAGCTGCAGCCATAATTCGGGAAGATATTCGCTTACAAATCAACGACACGTCTGCATATCCTTCAAGCGATGATTTTTTGACAGATGTAAAAGACTACATACCGAAATTCCTCAATATTTTTCTGGAAAACGTTACAGCTAAAGGAAGAAAATGCCCATCGCAGCAGCTCGAACAAAAATGCATTTCAACAGCTCACGCTATTATGTTGGCGACCAGGCCAAGATCTTTCTTGTCACCACTTTTAATCAGCGTTGCTGCTTTTTTATACCGGAAATTTGGCTCTAAAAATCTAGTGACATTACTATCTAGCTTGGGCTTCAGCGCATCATATAATGAGGTACAATTATTGGTAGCTTTAGCTGTCAAGCATTGGAAGCTTGACGAAAACGATTTCTTCGTAATTGATGTTGAAGATCGAGATGATCATAGCCCTGCAGATGCACAACCTCAGGAAACGGCTTAGAAGAATCTTGTAGATGACGCTACCCCCAGTACTAGTCGTGTACAACAATTTTAAATGGTAAGAGTTGCCAAATTTTCATATGTACGAGAAATATCACTTACACATTTGATATTTTTTGTCTATTTATATTTTTTCTTACAAATTCACCGAGAGTCTGATTTTTATGACAGCGTGAGACAAAATACAAATATCCATATATTCAACAGTGTATTACAGAAATACTATTAAAGGTATGAAAAAAATGTATTGAATCTTTTTTATAGAGAATTTAATAAGCTTAATTTTTTATAATAACCTTCATTACGATAAGATCAACGATTACCGAGATATGAGAAAAAAACTGAAATGGAGCACTTTTTTTTCGAGATGGCGGATCGAGCCCTGCAGATAGAGGTCCGGACTTTTAGTATGTTCAATAGTATGCCGAGATAAAGGTCTCCACCAATTTATAGCTTTTTACCGGTTATTTTTTCTATTCGCTATATTTTGATCTAATTTGACTGGACTAAGGAGAGGATGACGTGGAAGGAAATGGAAGAAGCCTATGTCCAGGAGTGGATGTCAACAGGCTAAAGATGAAAAAGGAAAAG
>JASTWK010000377.1:122500-176138 GCA_030770225.1 Temnothorax unifasciatus
CTTCATCAGGAGTTATCCCACCAACAGGCCATTCGCTTTCCTCTCTTTTGAGCCACTCCGGCCCCTCCTACTATTTTCTTTTTACGAGTTTTTCTGCGTCGCATCCTCGAGAGGGTAAATCCGCAGGGTTATAAATTCCAGGTACATGTCGCCATTCTTTCGGGTCGGTCAGATTTCTTATTTCTCGCATCCGATTTGCTACGAACACGCCCCAGTTGTTCTGTCGTTGAATCCAAGATCTAGCCGTAGACGAATCAGTCCACATCACAGTCTTAACTTCCAATTCCAATGTTTCTAAAACAAACGTTTTGAGTCTCGCGCCAATCAGGCACGCAAGTAGTTCTATACGCGTGATGGTTACTTTCTTCAATGACGCGACTTACGCCTTCGCCATAAGCATTTGCACCGTGACACCGTTCTCTCCTTCGCTTTACAAGTAAGCCACCGTCGCATATGCCCTTCCACTCGCGTCACAGAAGATATGAAGCTCCCAGCCGGCGTCCTCACGCCTCGTTTCAGTGAAGCGTCGTGGAATAGAAAGTCCCTCCAGCGCCTTCAAACCTTTCATCCATGCCTCAAACTTCTTCCTAATCTTCCCTGGAGCCGGTTTGTTCCAGCCAATTTTCATAACCCAAGCCTCCTGGAGTAGTAGCTTGGGCCTCAAAGTCACCGGTGCAATAAAATCCAACGGGTCAAATAAGCGCTGTGTCTCTGACAGAATAACGCGTTTCGTGAGGTTTTCATGAATACGCTCTAAATCCAGATTCAAACAGAGAATGTCTCTTCTTCTTGTCTCATTTCAAGCCAAGTACTGATGTCGTCTCTCGTGCTGTGCCCTCTGCAATTTTGATGTGACTCTCCGCAGAAGACTCCCATCCCACTAGCTCCATCCTTGCATCTTGGAAAATCTTTACAGCGCCTTCCACGAATCGTTTCAAGTCTCGAATGCTATCAACACTTGCAATACAATTATCCACGTACATAGACTTGGTTATCTTCCGGTGTAAAACCCGATCCTCGCCTGATCCTCGATTCTCGCCTGGTCCTCGAGAGAGATGGTAGTCTATTGTTGCTTCGAGCAAAAATGGGGAACAGTTAACCCCAAATACTGCGCTTATGGCGGTAAACGCGTAGCAGAGTTTCCACCCATCCTCCCACCATAAAAATCGCAAATAATCCCGGTGGTGTTCAGCTGCTCCTATCTGCAAAAAAGCTTTTCTTATATCGGACACGACTCCTATTTTACGTTCTCTAAATTGGAGAAGTATTGGAGGCAATAGTTCCAGTAAGTTTGGTCCCTTTTGTAAACAATCGTCCAAAGAAATATTTTGTTTTTCCTTGCACGATGCGTCGAACATCGGCCTTACTTTCGTCATTGTGTTTCCTGGTTTCACGACTGCTCGGTGAAGCAGATAATGGCAGTGCGTCGACATCTCTTCCTCCGGCACGATCTCAATAATTCTGTCACGCACCCATTCTTCAAATATTTGGCCGTAAACGTCGAAAAGTCCCATAGCTTTCAATTTCCTTGTGGTCGTCGCTAGTTTCTTTTCTGCAATAACTTGATTGTCCTCTAAATTTTCTGGTGGCAACGTCTAAGGCAGTTGTACGACGTACCGCCCTTCATCATCTCTTCGCACAGTCTCCAAAAAATACCTCTTTGCTTCTGCTTTCAACTCCTTGTCCAACTTGCAGGCCGCATTGTCCCTGATTCCAATTAACCTTTAATGACCAGAGTTCCGCGACAGAAGCATCATTGAGTAGTGAAATCGTGGTTGCCATAGCGACGTCTGTTTGATGGACTGTCTTATACGTGAATTAGAACTCTAGATTTTGAAGTAGGAAACGACACACATCGTATTAGGCGGTTTGTAAATGGTCTATTCTTATGTTATAGTCAAATTAGCAAAGTAAATTATACTATTAATACATAAACAATTTCAGATTGCAAAATAAACCTTCGGTGTAAATCACACAATATTAGAGAATAAGCAAATGACGAATAATCCCTTTAATAAAATAAGGCAGCTTTCTTTGTGAGAAGTTATATCTGTTATTCTTATTGAGATATTCCTCATGTTACGATATATCTTGAAGTGGATAATTATTCCATTCACACTTCAGGGAACAACCAGTTCAAAATAAAAGGATCATTCGTTTAAAGAAATGCAAACATTGTTAAATACACACAATATCATAAATACCTTAGAATTATAGAGATGAATTAATACGTCAGATCGAGATGTTAAGAGCAGATCAATTTCTTGATAAGATAATATAATCTTAGCATGTTCAATGTACTTGAAGAATATTCGATGATCCCAAAGCCATCTAAACAACGAGTGACCTTAAGCAAATTTCTTTTATATCTGCTGCATATTACTAATATCATATCGCCTCAGTCATGACGTATTATCTCATATAACCAAAATCAACATTTCATATAATCGTTCTCGCAACAAGGCGCACAGCCTTATATCGCGTGAGACAGTAAAAATGATTCGCTATAGTTCGCACGAGATAATATCTTTTCCATAAATAATGTTGAATATCTGAATCGTATCGAAACTGCCACAAAAGATTTTACTATTTTACTGTTATCAATGCAGAAAAGATGGTAGCGAATATCACAAGAAACCGTTGGAACGGTGGATCTCTACGTCTTACATCGTTAATCGTTTTCACACCACGTATCATAAGGTGAATGTGAATAGAGAAAGAGAGCAACGGAATCAACATACGTGCGCGTCGTTCTCAATTGCTTCAATTTATCAGGGCCGGATTTTCGGCACCAATTACTTTCCTCGAAGGCTGTCGAGATTGCCTTCTCGATACGATAATATTCGTCTTCTGAAACCAATGATCGATTTAATTATTAATGTTAGCCCGGAGGGCTTCCCAATATGCGTTGAATGTAATTCAACGCACACTCGAACATGATCATTGGTTTATAGTATTAATTAGCGTTACCTTTAGATGCAGAAGAAGAATGCTTCTGATTGATGATCGGAAAGATCATCTCCAACAGGACACCTATTGTCCTGGAATTGCAACAATGCTTTCGAGTCAGCCCGTAAAGGCTCTTCTCGATCCTTCTATGGCGTCGATGGCCTTCGTCTTCCGCCGTCGAAGTAATGGCGTGGACGGTTTTCCCGGGAATCTGAATCGTCTCGTATCGTGAATTAATATCAGCCGCGCTGATATGTTTTTTCCGTAGGATCACTTTGACGCTTGACAACGATATCAAAACGTCGACGATATTGGTTAATCGCCTCGTGCAACGAGTATAAGCTCTACGGAAAGATGATGTGTCGCGTGATACGGTCGGCACAAGAATGCTCGCTCTCTCGTCGGCTCGCACGCACGAACCTGCACGCGCACGCGCTACTCTCTTTCTTTCTCTCTCTCTCTCTCTACCACGCCCGTTGCTGCGCCGCGATCGCAAACACACTTCGTTCTCGAATGCAGCCGCCGCGGCTCACTAACGCCATCCGTAGGATCCGAATACAACTACACGTCATACCACCGATTTCGCGCAAGCGAGCACACCGCTCAACTAATTTTTGCGTTATCTTCTAACAACGTCTGTGTAAACCAAATTTCGCCGTGTCTCCACCTTCCCGGACAGGACCCAGCCTAACTTTGTCTTTACAGCAGTCAATCCGCAAGAAAGTTGCTCCACCCTACCAGTCAACAGTTTCCCATAGACATCATTTCCTATTAGGACCTCAATATCCGCCGAACCTTGGTCACCATCAGGCAGTTGTACCTTTCTCTGCTTCAGTTCATCCGCGCAAAACCCTAGATAGACT
This sequence comes from Temnothorax unifasciatus, assembly GCA_030770225.1. Classification (NCBI taxonomy): domain Eukaryota; kingdom Metazoa; phylum Arthropoda; class Insecta; order Hymenoptera; family Formicidae; genus Temnothorax; species Temnothorax unifasciatus. The sequence continues at coordinate 126,313 of JASTWK010000377.1, forward strand.
GAAGGGATATTCTCGCATATCGTGGGCTAATCTAAACAGTCAAACTTACATCTATAGTCACTGACCATACTTTCTAGAACTATAGTGTACTTGGTATGCTTACGCTCCGACGTCCTTCCTCCCCCAAATAACGTGTGGATTAGCTTTTCTTTGCCGACAGGTTTGTAGCCCATCTTCTGTGCTGTGCATGTCAATATACAAAAGCGCTACGCGCCACTGTCCAACAAAACACTCACCCGCTTTCGCTCGTCTCCAATCAGCAATACGGTCATTGTCTGTAACGGAATGCCTAAGCCTGACCTCGAACTTCGCATGAGGGCATCCACTGCCTTGGCGTCCTTTTCACCCGCACAGTCTAGCTTTTCTTCGTCCTTGGGCTTTGGTTGCTTTTTGATCTTTATATCCGGACATAAGATTGGAAGATGTCTCCTCTTGCACACCGCGCAAGTTGTTTTCGCTTTGCAGTTCCCTCGCTAGGTGCTTGTATTTCATACATACGAAACATACTCCCGTTTTGCTCAATAACCTTCTCATCTCTTCGAAGGACATCGAGCGGGCCTTACGACAGTCTTCCGACAGATGATTCCTTTTGCAAAAACAACACTCGCGCTTCTCATCTTGATGTGTAACCAGACCTGCCGCTGTAGGGACATTTTCCGAATTGATTTCCCTTTCCTTCTTCGATTTCGGCTTCACGTCCGAAATTTGTGCCACGCCTCCTATCACGTCCTTCTGTAAGCACCGCCTCTGTTCGTTGTGCACTTCTAGTCGGATAAATTTCACCAGCTGCTCATAGTTACTCTTCTTATCGCCTTTCTCTTTGCGTTGCCAAGCCAGTAGAATTTCCGTAGGCAGACACGCCTTTACAAGCGCCTTTTTCAGGATGTCAACGTATTTGTCCGGCGAGATATTAAACGATGAAATCGCGTTGTCACCTTTTCCTTACTAGTCGCACGGTGAATCACCAGCCTGATATAGTCTTGCACATAAGTCTCCGACAGTAATTCCGGACGACCGTATCGATCTCTTAGTGCGCCAATCACCTTCAAGTAATTTGCCTCATTGACCGGATATAAACTCACAATTCTCTTCGCCTCCGAATCGGCAGCCATACACTGAATTAAAAAAGTTAAACTTGTCTGTGAAGCTCAAACTTCCATCTTTATGGATTTTTTCAAACTGCGCCCACCACGTTATCTACTGCCGAATATCTCCTCCTTTGCGTGACTCGATCTTGTGATATTTAAACATCGAGTTCGTCGTATCACCGTTTACAGATTTCGAAGCAGGGTCAAACTTCTTTATAATATTTTCGTATTGCACTTTCTTCTTCGCAGCGCCTAGCATTTATTTTTTCACGTCCGTCTGCTCCTCATTCAAGATTTTGTCCTCCGCCTTCATTGATATCAATAATGCCAAAATAGCACCGTCGATCGCGGCGACCTTTTCGCTGGTCTTAATGAGAAGGTCGTACGTAGACATCAAATCAAGTCTCGATGTATCTGGAGTTAACACGTACTTATCAAAATCCGCGAATAATGTGTTTAGTAGCTTGCGCTGCCTCTTCCTTGAATTGTTCAATTTCTCGTACGTCGTCATTGTGTTCTCAGTCCCGTAGGTAACACGAAAACTTAATTAACTAAACTCGACAGTATTTCGCCCGCAACACACTTTCGTCACTCGCACTGATCACGTCGGGGTCACCAAGTGTTGAGAAACGCTCGAATCCTACCCGGAGTACGTCCTTCTCAGCGTTTGTTTTATATTATAGTGCTTGTGAGGTGGTACGAGCAGTCTTGCGAGGTGTGGCGCCCTTCTCTCCTTGCCTGGGATGGCTCCTGTTCGTTCCACTTTAATCACTTATTGTCACTCTCAAACGATTTTAAGTAGACCGTTTTGACTCTCGATTTGAAGGAAAGCACACACACATATTCGCGAACAAAAGTAGAAACGCAACAATACTACGAAATTGATTCCACAAAGTTCTCAATATATATAACCAGATTCTTTTATTAAACGTCTAACTTTACAACGCCGGTTTCTCGCTTCTAGTCGGACAGACAGTGAGTACTCTCCGTTGACGAGTACCGCGCGTGGCAAACGCTCGTTCGATCACACACCGCCGGCGTGATAGTCATCAACGCTCCGTGCCCGAAGCAGTTAAGTCGATCGGCACTAGGCCGCGCGACAGTCCGCTATTCGCGATTCTTATTCTTAACATGCACATTGCTTCCTCATAGTTTTTAAGTGTGTAAGTAGAAACTTGTACACTGCTTCCTCATAGTTTTTAAATGTGCAAGTAGAATGTGGTATGTGCTTCCTCTATGAGGAAGCCAAATTAATAAATATTTACTAATAATTATGCATAAAGAAACAGGCTTTCTCATAGAGGAAGCAATGTGCAGGTTTCTACTTGCACACTTAAAAACTATAAGAAAGCAATGTACAAGTTTCCACTTGCACACTTAAAAACTATGAGGAAGCAATGTACAAGTTTCTACTGCACTATCAACCTGCATGTGCTTTTGCATATATAAAAGTTAAAAGCATGCAATTTTTTTTCTAGAATTTTAATTTTAGTTTTAATTGCACGATATTGTTCTTACATGTTTTCTTTACAGCGCCTGTATCTAATTTTGTATATATAAACTGCAGTACTTTTGTATTAAGCAAATATTGTCGTCAGTGACAGCTCTGTGTGCCCAAAATTTAAATTTTTTTGCGTTTTTGATATAAAATCGACTATAGCACTCTACATTTTTGTGCGTACTTTAATTCTGTAAAAGAATTTTGCAATTCCGTAAAGCCAATTAAAAGCTGTATGTATTTAACTAAATGTCGTGGTAACTGCCACTATAGGATCCCCTTAAAGATAAAGATTATAGAAGAATTTGACGCACGATCTTCGAACCTAGGAAAGGAGATGCCATGTTTGTCAAGAGGAGAGGAAAGTTTGAAAAAAAAATCCAGTTTGTTTTTTTGCCAAAAATATACCCAAGATGGAGAAGAAATGGAGAAGTCAAACGGATAAAGTCAAGCGACAAAAAGAAAGATCCATTCCATGTCACAGATGCCAAGAACCAGGCTATCAAGCAGCTAGGCTCAATGCTTGGCGCCGACACCAGTGAAGAGCGAATCGGTGAAACAAACCTATGAGGACAGTGACTAGTTAGCAAAACGGAAGAAGTTGAAGATGAAGAGTCTTTGCGAGGAGTGTATGTTCTCATCAAGATCATGAGAGGTCGACGAGTGGTGCTTGGACAGCGGGTGCACTTCTCATATGTGCTCGAAGTCCGAATTCTTCAAATCGCTGAGAAAACACATCCGGACATCAAACCTGACGAGCCAAGGCACAATGCAGATTAAAGGATTGCAATAAGATACTAAAACTAGGAAGTACGCCCCACGTCCCAAGAAAGAATTTAATGTCTGTCTCCAAGATTACATATTACGGATATAAAATCTTTTCAAAACTTAAAGGGATTCTATAGTGAAAGCCGAACTTCCTCGATGTCGATAATGTCAACATTTCTAATCCTGTTTTCTATGTTATATATTTATATCTGTCCTTGTCTAACGAGAGGCATCTGTCCTTGTTTGATTGCTGCGCCATCTCTCGCTACACGCAATACTGCCTATCAACCTGAATGTGCTTTTGCTTAATAAAACTTTATTAGAAAAAAAATTTTTTTTTAGGCGTTGAATCTAGTTCTATTTACACAATATTGTTCCTACATGTTGCCCCTACCCCGCCTGGGTGTCATTTTATATATATAAACTACAGTATTTTTGTTATTGTCGTCAAGTGACAGCTGTATGTGCCCAAATTAGTAAAATTTAAAATTTTTTTTTGTTTCCGATATGAAATCGTATGTCGCGGGGTAGATTTTTGTGCGTACTTTAATTCTGTAAAAGAATTTTGCAATTCTGTAAAGCCAATTTAAAGATTTCTTGTAATAAAGAACTACTGCCACTATAGGATCCCCTTAACGCTAAGATATTAAAGAAAAATAGAGTAATACCCGTGGCAGATAGAATTGGGGATCTATACACTCTCAGAGCGCGTCCTGTAGTGCGAAAAACGTTGAACTGAAGCCATCAACACCAGTAGACATTGTAAAATGACCACATAAACTTACGAGACTTGAAAAGGATGTCTCAAATCGGCCTAGTAACGGGAATAAAATTTGATTATAAGGAAAAACCGCCCATGTGTAACGTCTATACGAGAGAGAAACTAACGAGTACTCCATTTCCAAAAGCGAGTAAAAGACGCACAAATAATTTGCTTCAAATAATCCACAGTGATGTATGTGGACCCTTTCATAGCAAGACGTTAGGCGGATCGAAATATTTCGTAGTATGTATGTATATATGTATGTATGTATGTACTTTGTTTCTTCCCCTTAGTGCTTGAAAGGCGTTTTTAGAAGGAACGTATCCAAATCTATCCAACCCTAACTTAACCTAACTTATTTTTACTTAATCTAGTGGAGTAGATGTGGGCTTCTGTTTCTACATCCGCTCACACCCACACCCGCCACACGCCTCTTTTCAAAAGAGACTTCCGCTTCTTCTTGCCTCCAAATTTCCATTTTTTATATATTCGTTTCTACCTCTCTCTCTTCGGCAAACCACTCATTCTCTCTCACTCTTTCCTCACTCATATCTCCCTCCTCCCTTCTTCCTTGCTCTTCTACGTATCCCTTCCTATTTCTATCCTTCTCAATTTCCTTCATCCACCATTACCCCTCTCCCCCCTTCCCAAGCACCCACTCTTCGCATCCTGCCAATTTCCTTCTCCTTCGCCCTAATCCCTACAACGTTCCCACGTGTGCTCCCACGTCTCCTTTTCTTGCTCGCACAGTTTGCATATTCTTTTCTTCTCCTCCTCCCAATACCTGCTTTCTCTCATTTCGTTCCCCAGGCTAAACCTCGCTATCCTACTCCATTTACTTTCCTCCCAACCTTTCTTTAGATACTCCGGTATCCCCTCCTCTTTTACTTCCTTGTACCATTTATTGTACCTAAACTCTTTTATCCTCTCCCATCTCTCCGCTCTTTGCACCTCTCTTTCTCACCTCACCATCTCCTTTAGCCGTGTCTCTTCCTTCCCCCATTTTCCCTTCTCGCTTTACCCACATACTTCTATCGCTAAGAAACTTCCTTCTGTCTTCCTTCCAACTCGAGCTCCCCCGTCTCTTCCCCATTCTTTCCTTCACCTCTTCCCAACACATCCTTGCCAGCTCGCTTCCTCTTCTTTCCTCCAGCCTCCTTTCAAACCCTCACGCTCTCCTACCCGTTCTACCTCTTAATTTTTCTCTCTGCAGCTCCTCCCTCACCAAATACCCCGGCGTCCTCCTGTCTACTCTCAACACCCATCTCAGATATCTTTCTTCTAGCCTCTCCATCCCCTCTCTCTCTTCCCACCCCAAAATTTCAACCCCGCACCCCATTACCGTCCAGACCAGCTTGTCAAATAGCCAAAGCCTTTTTCCCCAGTTCTTTTCAAACCTTCTTTTTTCTATCCCCCACACTTGACCCATTATCGCCGCGGCCTTCCTGACCCTTTCTTTCACATGCGCCTCTTGACCTCTATTCCTTTGTAGCGTGTACCCTAGGTATTGAAACTTTTTCATTTCCTCCACTTTTCTTCCTTTTCACCTCCAATCTCTTTTCTCCATCCTTCCTCCTTTCTCTCTAAATCTCATAATCTTAGTTTTCTCCGCGTTAAGTTCTAACCTCTTCCTATCTAAATACTTCTCTAGCCTTTCTATCATACTTTTCATTTTACCCTCCCCCTCCGCTAGCGGCACCGTGTCATCTGCATACTCTAGGTCATACACCCTTTCCCCTTCCAGCCTGATCCTCCCCATTTAACCTTTTTCATCTTCTCCTCCAAGTCCACTAACAGTATAATAAAGAGTAGCGAGCTCAGCGGACACCCTTGCCTTATCCCCTTTTGCCGTCCAGAAACTCTCGCCCAGCTCCTTTTCAACTCTGACCCTACTTCTTGTCTCTCTTAGCACTTCTTCTATCCTCTCAACTAGACCTTCCCTGACACCCCTTTCCCTCAGCGCCTCGACACCTCTTTGTCTACCAAATCAGAGGCTGCTTTTAAGTCTACAAACATCGTCACCACTTTCCCGCCCTTCCTTCCCAATTGTCTATTCACTAAATAATTAAGCACATAGATGTTGTCCACTGTCCCTATCCCCTTTCTGAATCCCGTTTGATTCGGCGGGATGATCCCCTTGTGTTCCACTTCCTCCCTTAGTCTCTCCGCTAACACTGTTACATATAAGGTGGATAACAAGGTAACCCCTCTATAATTTTCTACCCTCTCTCCTTCCCCTTTCTTTACTATAAGCACGATTACCCCCTCTTTCCAACTCTCCGGCCACCCTCCTCCCTTCCAAACTTTGTTGCAAAACCCTCTCACCCACTTCTCCAACTCTCCCCCCCCCCCGTTTCCACACCTCGCTCGGAATACCATCTACTCGCGCCGCCTTCCCCTCCTCCAGTTTCCTTAAAATCTTCCTGACTTTCTCCTTACTTATTTCCTCTTTTTTTTCTCTTCTTCCCAACTTCTTTCTCTCCCTCCTTTAACAACCCTACCTTCCACCCCTCCAAGCAGCCTCATAAAATGTTTCTTCCACTCCGCCATTTCTATCCCGTCTATCACTTCCCTTCTTTTTTTCCTCTCCCTATTCACTATTTTGCAAACCTCACTTTTCTTACTAACTTTCGCCGCCCTTTTTTTTACCTGTTATTTTCTTCCCTGTTATTTAACTCCCTGAACTTCTGCTTCATCTTCTTATATCCCTCCCCCTTCCCTCCCTTCATTCTCCACCTCCTTAATTCCCTTCTTACTTCCCTCTTTTTCACTAGACGTCCCACCAACCTGCTTTCCTCTTTCTCCCTTTATCTAACTCTCCTTCTGTCTCTTTCATTACCTCTTTCAACTTTCCCTCCATCTCCCCCCATTCCTTCTCTATCCCCCTCTCCCCTAACTCTACCCCGCCCAGCTTCTGCTTGAACCTATTTCTCCCTTCTTCGTTCCACATACCCTCCAACTTCTTTCTCCTCCCTTACTTCTTCTCCCTCACCTGCGCTCTCCTTTTAGCCATACCTCCACCGGTTGGTGGTCAGAATCCACCCTATCCCCTACTCTCTCATCCTTTTCACTCTATCTTTTACCTCTCCCTCACTTATTACATAATCTATAACATAATCTATAACACCCCCTTCCACCGGTATATGTATACTCTCCCTCCTCATCTCTTTTTATGTTCCCATTGAATAAGCACCACCCTCTTTCCCCAAGGAAGTCTACCATAAGCCTGCTTTGCCTATTTAAAATTCAATTCTTCGACCGTCTCTTTTCTTGCGTTCCTATCTCTTCTTCCCCGTTCTCTCCGCCTACCTCTCCCTTTCCTTTCCTGTCCTCGCGTTAAAATCTCCCCTATCAGTATTCTTACTCCTGCTTCTTTATCCTTTGTCCACTGCTCCAGCCTCCTCAGCGCCTTCTCAATGCCTTCCCTTGCGTGTAGACTCCCACTATCCTCCACCTCTCCTCCTCCAGCCTCACTCTGCCCACCATGATCCCCTCTTCCACGCCCACAATCCTTTCTTTCTTCTCCACCAATTTCTTTTTTATACCCATGACTATTCCCCTCATAGCTCTTTCCTTCTTATTCTTTCTCCTTACTACTTGCGCTCCCCACTCATACCTTCCTGGCAACTTTTCCTTAATTCTTTTCCACCCTCTCTCATCAAGCCATGGTTCCAACAACACCATTACATCCCATTCTTTCAACCCTGTCCAAAATTCCTTATCTTTGTTCTCCTTCCCGGCCACGTACCAATAAGCCACACTCTCTATTTCTAGAGTTCTCTAGTAAGAGTTGGAACACCGTCCGCCATTAATAGGGAACTATAGAGCGCGATTTGAAAGGCTTCTACTATTCTATTTATCTATTTATATATTAACCCTTCGCCTGTAACGTCTTTTTCGGCACCTGTAACCTGTAACGTCGGGTCACTCGTGTCCGACGCCTAAAAAATACTTTAAAGTGTTCTAAAAAAATTTGAAAAAATTTATGTTACCTTATTAACTATCCTACTTTAAGGATCAATCGCCATATTGCCGATTTTTTCATTTGTTTAAACAATATATTTATATAAACAAATAAAAACGTGAAGAATGGACCATTTTCTTCAAAAAATCGTAACTTTGGCAAAAATTAATATATTTTAAAAATTCAAACGGGAAATTAAAGTTTAAGAATAGTACTTTAAAGAAAAAAATATTAGAAGTATGTATAAATTAATGGGATGCTTAAGTTTTGAGCATCAAAATCACGTTTTTTGAAAGTACGTAAATAGGTACAAATTACAGTAAAATACACATTTTATTCATTTTTAATCAATTTTATTTATGAAAATGTAATCAATCACAATTATTTATTACAAAATTATAAAAAAGATAGATCTAAGATAGATAAGATAGATAGATAGATACTAACAAGGAGATGCCACGAACTGCTAACTCTACTTTTGAATGAGCTTTAGTGCATTCGAAAGGGGAGGTCGAGGGTATAAACCGTATCAAAGCTTTTGGGTGTATGGGCTTTAGTTTCGGAGAAAATTTATTGTAAAATTATTATTAATTTTTTTTAGAATAAATTACTGTTTATGAATTAATTGTAAATTTATTTATTTATTTATTTTTTACAATAAAAGAACGTATACATAATTAAAAATATCAATAAATTTTGTGTTTTTATTGTATTGTGTCTTTATTCATTATAAAATTCTGACATCACTGTACAATGTTGCGGGTGATAATTTACATAAAAACATTCGAAGCATAAATGAATCGCACACCATGAACATTTTATAAATGAAAACTGCGTATTGCAAATACATTTTTTTTTATGTACATTCGGTGGAAAACACAACTGATTAACATTATAAAATATGTCACGTTTATCTGCTAATTTTGACGCGTACCAAGCGAATTTGATTGAATTCGCTTGGTACGCGTCAAAATTAGCAGATAAACGTGACATATTTTATAATGTTAATCAGTTGTGTTTTCCACCGGATGTACATAAAAAAAAATGTATTTGCAATACGCAGTTTTCATTTATAAAATGTTTATGGTATGCGATTCATTTATGCTTCGAATGTTTTTATGTAAATTATCACCCGCAACATTGTACAGTGATGTCAGAATTTTATAATGAATAAAGACACAATACAATAAAAACACAAAATTTATTGATATTTTTAATCATGTATACGTTCTTTTATTGTAAAAAAATAAATAAATAAATAAATTTACAATTAATTCATAAACAGTAATTTATTCTAAAAAAAATAATAATTTTACAATAAATTTTCTCCGAAACTAAAGCCCATACACCCAAAAGTTTTGACACGGTTTATACCCTCGACCTCCCCTTTCGAATGCACTAAAGCTCATTCAAAAGTAGAGTTAGCAGTTCGTGGCATCTCCTTGTAAGATAGATTAATAGATTGATATTTATAGATAACTAAGATTAACTTATCAATTCCCAATGAAAGAACATGAATTTTTAGTAAAAAAAACATCCAAATTAAAATAAACATTTTACTCACCTGCTATTTTTAATCAACGTAACGTGTAACGTCGGGTCACTCGTGCACTTTCAAAATTTCATCTGGCTCTCACAACGGCTGTTTACGCACTAGACCGTCGGCGCTTGGGGAGCTAGTAGCTTAGTAGTATACAATTTTTTTCAGTATAGTTTGGTCCCGCCCCCCCCCCCCCCCCGCCCTCCCTTCGAGCTACAGGGGACAGTCACTTTCGCCAGGGCACGAGTGACCCGACGTTACAGGCGAAGGGTTAAAATTAAAGATTACGTTTCTTTTACATAAAAAGTTAAAAAATTGCTCTACGACCGACGTATCACTTATATTATCTATTTGTAATTTTATAAAAGTCTGTCTTTATTTACAAAGATAACATTTGGACATGAAATACATAGTAAGTATAATAATTCATTTCACAATCACCAACATTTAATGAAATTGTTGCAAATGCTCTCCACAGAACTAATATCACGATATGCATATAAAAATCAAATGTAGCATGATTTTTTTTAACTCATTGCAATAGGAGGAATCTGAAAAAATTAACGAATAAAGTATAGTATTTATAGGAAAGTCAATTAGAGATAGAATAATATTAAAGTTTTTTATTCGAATAAACCGTACTATAATTTTTTATTAAAAAAACAAGCCATATATTAAACTTTTTATAGAACATAATAAACACGCATATATTATGATGTATTTAACTTAATGAATACAGTAATTGAGAATTATATCGCCAGTAAAAGAAAAGAATTCAGCTTAGGTGTGTTTTATTCGACCCAACTGGCTAACTTTATTAAATAAACGCTACGTTTCGACCTTTGGTTTAGGTCCTTATCAAGCGTGAAGTACAAATTATTTATAGTTTGACATAATGCCTGCTACGCCACATCTAGAACTATGAATACAGCAATTACGACATGTCATATATAATAATTAATAAATAAGTGCTTACATAATTCGTTCGTTGAAATAATATAAAAGACCGTTGACACGGCATATTCGGTCGTTCCATCGTCAAGGGAACTTGTCACGTCAAAGATATAACAGTTAATGTGCGGACACGTAGGACAACAAACATTACTGCTTAAAGTGATCAAGAGGGGGGAACAGAGTATGAAGTGGGAAAATTATGTCTCTTCTATAATATGTTCGTAGAGAGCGTTGAGCTTCTCTGTGTCTCTTTGTAAATTTATGTTATTATTATTAAAATTTAATAATAACATAAATTTACAAAGAGACACAGAGAAGCTCAACGCTCTCTACGAACATATTATAGAAGAGACATAATTTTCCCACTTCATACTCTGTTCCCCCCTCTTGATCACTTTAAGCAGTAATGTTTGTTGTCCTACGTGTCCGCACATTAACTGTTATATCTTTGACGTGACAAGTTCCCTTGACGATGGAACGACCGAATATGCCGTGTCAACGGTCTTTTATATTATTTCAACGAACGAATTATGTAAGCACTTATTTATTAATTATTATATATGACATGTCGTAATTGCTGTATTCATAGTTCTAGATGTGGCGTAGCAGGCATTATGTCAAACTATAAATAATTTGTACTTCACGCTTGATAAGGACCTAAACCAAAGGTCGAAACGTAGCGTTTATTTAATAAAGTTAGCCAGTTGGGTCGAATAAAACACACCTAAGCTTAATGAATACAAACCAAATTTATTATGTTACAGCATGCATATAAGCACTTTTGCTCGCAAACATAGAATTTTTATCCATTCCATGCAATGTTACAGACATTTTTTTTAATCTAAAAGTAATGAAACGTGTAATAATTTTTTGTTTTAACACAAATTAATAAAAAAAATTTTTAAATTTATGGATTTGGAACAAACTTGTATGTAATAACTCTGAAAAATCTTTTCCATCTTTACAATAAAAGAAAATGTTGGTTCATTCATAAAAAATAATGTTTCTTCCTTGAAACATCTTGCTCTTGTCAATTCACTATGTGAACACGCAATAAAGTCAGTACTCCCTGTAGCGTTAATACAAGTATCACATACTTTTTCTTTAGTTTTAATTTTATACAATATATAATCGCCTAAATAATATACAGTATTTAAAGCCATATTATCAAGAACAATATTATCACAAATATCAGTCTCATTTATTTGTACTATTTGATTGCTGACAAGTTCATTTTCGTCGATAATCGGACGCGTGCAATTCTTGTTTGACATTAGTTCTAAAAACTGTGAAAAAAACTCCCTGTCATCATTGTCATAACTACTGTGTCCAATATGCTTCATATATTGCGAAATTGTAATTAATTAGAGATCATTTTTTAACTGGACTGCATTTGGTATCACGTTTTTAGAACAAATAATAGAAAATACATTTTCCAAACAATCTTGCATAAATCGCGACGTGAGAACAAACTCGAAGCCCGCATTATCAAGTAAGTAATTAGTTAATTGTATAACGGACATGGTAGAAATTATAACACCTGTTTAAAATGGTTTCCATGACCCTGATTTGCCGACCTCTATTTCTGTAACTACTTGAATAACTTCTCTTAAGAATTGCATTGTTTCCTCAAATTTTTCTACATTAAGTTTTCCTAAGGCTAGTTTTGGTGTTCTTGCGCTCATAATCGAAAACCATTTAGAAATGAACTGTATAAACCAAGCAGTTGTTTTAAGAGTTGGATCATTTGTATCTTCAGCATGAAATTGCAGAGCAGAACCTACACTATGGTTCAATACATTAGTAGCACTGCTCACTTTAGAAAAATAAAGTAACGCTCGTATGTCAAATAAATAGGAACAAGCGCCAACAATCGAGCAAAAACATAGATGTCAATTTAAAGTTAATTTAATAAACATACTTATAAATAACGGAACGTTTCAACCGCACAGGGTCTTCTTCAGCCGTTACAAATTATCAAAATACATAAAGTCGCGTAAAGTGAAAAATTAACATGTTAAAAGGAAATACAGTAAAAAAAATACTAAAAAAGCCGTTTCTCGATAGTAAATGACAAAGCCATCTGGAGTCACATTTTACATGGGAGCATTCGAATATTAAAAAGTAAAAATGTATATAAGTAATAAATTTGTATATAGATAAATATCTGTGAGTCTATTGTAAAATGTAAAATTATATATATATGAGAATGTCTAGAGTCAATTCGCAAGTATGCAGTCAATGATGAGTCCATGATCTATTTTTCGTTGGTTGGCAAAAACGAACCAAGTCAGTAGTTAAAAGGCAGAAATCTTAAGTCCATCAACGTTGTAGTCAAGTTAAAAAACGTTTTGAAATTCGATGTCTCGATAGTGAAAGAAGTCTGTGGTTGTTAAAAATAATCTCCGTATGGACTTACATATTACAGAATTGAGTCGTGGTCCGAACTAAGTGCTCTCGTGATCGATGTTCACTCCTATACGTCTCAAATAAATAATGACGCGCATTCTCATTAGGTTAACAGCGAAGGTTAGTCTTCGAAATAATAAATAGTTAGATGTCGGTAAGTTCGCTAAGAATACTGTTATATGACTCATCAAGATACTCAGTGTCCTTGTTCAAATTAATGCCATTTTTTTGTTCTTTAATATGTAACATTTCCGAGACTAATTTTTTATAATAGTTAGGTTCCGTATCCATTATTTTGACGTTGTCCCAATCGAAGGAGTGATTAAATTCCTTAATATGTTCGGAAATAACCGAGTGTCTGGATGGGTCCATTTTTATATTATTTTTATGTTCGTTAATTCTAGTTTTTAATTGCCGCTTTGTCTGTCCCACATAGGAAGCCTCGCAATCATTACATGCAATCTTATATACAGCATTACTATTAGTGGCTATTGAGTTCTTGTCTTTTTGTGCTTTGATTGTTGGCCCTTGTTCCTATTTATTGCTCATTTTCATTTTTTGAAAATGATTATTAGGATCTAATAATTTCTTTTGCAATTTTGGAGTTATTAATAAACCAAAACCTAATTTTTCTTGTGCTGTGCATAATTTATGTAAATGAGAAACTCTTACTTTATTTGTTGGTAAACCATATTTATCTACTATTTCCTTTGGAATTTTAAACAATTCATTTCTTATAAAACCTGCTTTTAAGTTTTTGAATGTATGTGCTACGTCATGAAAAAAATAAAGAGAGCGATTTTTGTCAACAGGATGTACGCAAGAATTTATAATCCTAGAATGTCGTGAAATTTTTATACCAAACGCTTTCCATAATGCCATATTTGCGGATCCCATATCTGAAGTAATACTATGAACACGTAATCCTATTTTTTCTGCTTTTTCTATAATATCACAGACAATAGGTTTTAATTTCGTACCATTCACTGAGTCACTGGTATAATAATAGGCGACAACTTGCTTCCATCGACTTGAAATGCCTCCTAACATTATAACTAAAGCATGATTAGCGATATGCTTATCACCCGAACAATTTTGTAAAATAGCAGTACCTAAGTACGTATTTTTTGATATATCTAATACATGACTAGGTGTTATGCTCATTTAATCTAGCACTAGCATGCAATGATTAGGTATATAAACTATTTTTGAAGGAAGAAACTTTAATACTTAAAAAGTCAAAAATGTCATTCAAAATACCACCATCAAACTTTATATTTTGCATTTTCCTATTTAATGTTCTTAGCGAAGGTAAAGGAAAATTACGAATCACTTTCTCATAACCTGAGCTACCACATGCAAACCTTCATTTTAGTGCTTTTTGTATAGTATTATTGCACCATTTTGGAACTTTGATAAATTCGCCAGATAATAGTTTTAGTTGCGTATCGCTAAACATATTCTTTACCTTTGTTGCAAGTGTATGGGAAGACCCTGTTCGTTTTTGTAAACGTTTTATATTGCGTTTTGCATTGAGAAGTTTTTCTTTTACATGTTTATGTAAGCGATCAATTTTTGTTAAAAGTTTACGCATTTCTTCTATTGTTTTGTCTTTTTGTAAACAATTAGTGCACGAATTTAAAGCTTTATTTGATTGCACGGATTTTTCTTTTCCTGCTTCGCTACTTTCAATATTTATAATTTCGTTCACATCTTCATACTCCATTGGTTCATGTTCATTATTTTGGGACGAATTTTCTTCAATATGCACCGTCTCGCTTTGCACAAAGTCATCCGTTGATTGATCTTTATTTTTATACTCCATTGGTTCATGTTCATTATTTTTGGACGAATTTTCTTCAATATGCACCGTCTCACTTTGCACAAAGTTTTCCGTTGATTGATCTTTATTTTCAATTTCGTTAATTATTAGCTTTTTTGGAACTGGAAACAAAGTATTAACATTACATGATTGGAACATATAATTGAATTATGCCCATACAGAAAAAACTTTACTTTTGTTTCTTTAATTTCTTTCTTATATTTTTAAATCTTTGCTTGTTAAATAATAATTATTTAGATCTATTTCTACAAAAAAATCTATTACTTTAATCAATGCAAAAGTTAATATTTATAATAGGTACTGTGTTATTAATTTCTATAAAACTAATAAAAATAGAAATACAAAAAATTAAGAATTTTGAACCAACATAAATGAAAAAAATACCTGTTTCACCAAATAAAGTAGGTATAGTATTTATTTTTAATTTCAAGCTGCCATCTGCTCTATGTTTTTCCCACATTTCAGGAGCAAAATAAACCTATAAATCATAAAAGTAATGTAACAATAATAGAGTTTCGGAAACTCATTCTTCGTCTCTTTCTAACTGTCCCCTTTAGAAAGAGACAAAGAGTGAGTCCGAAACGCATCCAATTTTGGAGACCAGGCATTAATGACGCCGTACAACAATTATTAATAAGTTCAAATTTATATTACTACCTGACATAATGTTGAATGTTTTGTTGGGATCCAATTTGTACGATTCACGTTGTGAATCCATATTGCACATCTTTGTGTATCTTTTAATGGGAAATAACACATTTTAGGTCTGTTCTATTTAGCCGAACTTCTTGCACGGTTCATCTTTTCTCTTTTTCTCTCCGACGTGAAAAGAAAAAGAGGAAAGATGAACCGTGCAAGAAGTTCAGCTAAAAAAAACAGGCTTATTGTAACCTGATTTTCAGGAATTTGAGCATCCTTGCGCCGCACAACTAGGCATTTTATCTACAACACAGTTTTTAAAATTATTTCTTCAAACTATTTGTAAGTATAAGTTTTAAGTTAAGGTTTTTTGTATAAGTTTTAGATTACAGTTTGTGAATTTAATATTATAATAAATAATTACTAAATACATTTTATTAATAACCCAGGTAGCAAGCACTCGTCATTTTGACGTCAAATTTTGGTCTTTTACTGACCATTCCTGACGTCACTAACTGGCGGCATAATGACGTTGAAATGACGGTCTAATGTCACAGACAATTGACGTCATTTTCTGACGTCTTATTGACGGCAAAAATAAGTCCATTGTACGACATACCGGTTTCTAGAAATGTTTTTTATAAAATTAAAATGTTAAAATGTTAAATCTACTTGATGAACGTTTATAAAAAAATGTTCTTTTTCTTTATCTAAGAAAAAAAAGCTTCTTTTAACTGTTTCGTTACATGCCATGTGCGTATAGCCGCTTTCAAGGCGGTTACCCATCCTAGTACAGTACCGCGTCCGTGTCGCTTGACTTCGATGATCCAGTGGACAGTGACGATCTTCTCACCCTGATGCTTCCTTATTAACTTTACTTGTCTATAACAGGTACATTTTTAAAGTGTTCAAAGATCTTGTAATGATAATCTTCTTGATAACTATAACACTACATGAAATAGTTATCATAAAAAATATATAATCACGCAACTATCATCCACTTATACCATAAAAATTTGCCACTTCAATCATAAAGTTGCGAAACAAACACATTGTAGTTAATTTTGTGGTTTTTATTTTATTATTACTTTATTATACAATATTAAGAAGTAAAAATAGTTATATTACAAGAAGACCTTATTTGGATGACTTTAAGACGTCTTTAAAATGACGTCTTTAGGTGGTCTAAGAAATGACGTCTTATAAACGTCCATTATTAGTCGCCGATGTCATAGACCAAAAATGACTAAAAATAGTCAGAAATAACGTCATAATGACGTTATGGAATGATGTCAGTATAATGTCATTTTTAAAGACATGGTCGCTTTTTGGTCATTTGACGTCATTTGTACAAACATGACTAGTATTTGACGTCAAAATGACGAGTGCTTGCTACCTGGGTAAGTATCGCTTATAATCGGGAGGGTCCCGTTAGCGCACGGTGCGATAGCGCACAGCCCGATAGCACACGTCGAATTTAAAATAATTCCCGATAGCCCACATCCCTTTAGCACACGTCCCGATAACACACCAAATAAATGGCGCACTATCCCGATAGCGCACCAAGTAATATGCACATTTGCCCGATAGCACACAGGAAAATGAAACATAGTACCGATAGCGCACGAAATGTTGGAAGCATTATCCCGATAGCGCACGCATGTTTCTTTCCCGATAGCGCACGAGGTGCGCTAAAGGGACGTGTGCTAAAGAGAAAAGACGCGTTTTTTTTCCTGATAACGCACGAGGTGCGCTAAAGGGACGTGTGCTAACGAGAAGAAAAACGTTTATTTCCCGATAGCGCACGCACGTTTTATTCCCGATAGCGCACGAGGTGCGAGCCCCCCCGCCCACACTCTTAGGTTTACTCACACAATGGGGGGGCAGGGGGCTGCAGGGGGGGGGCGAAGCCTACTCCTGCCCACCCATCAACCCAACCCACACCGCCCAGTGCACACGGGGGGTGCAGGGGGGGGCGAAGCCCCCCCCGCCCACGCATGTACTTGCGCTATCGGGAAAGAAACGCATCTTTTCTCTTTAGCACACGTCCCTTTAGCGCACCTCGTGCGCTATCGGGAAAGGAACGTGCGTGCGCTATCGGGAAATAAACATGTCATTTCTCTTTAGCACACGTCCCTGTAGCGGACCTCGTGCGTTATCGGGAAATGAACGTTTTTCTTCTCGTTAGCACACGTCCCTTTAGCGCACCTCGTGCGCTATCGGGAAAAAAACGCGTCTTTTCTCTTTAGCACACGTCCCTTTAGCACACCTCGTGCGCTATCGGGAAAGAAACGTGCGTGCGCTATCGGGAAATAAACGTGTCATTTCTCTTTAGCACACGTCCCTGTAGCGCACCTCGTGCGATATCGGGAAAGAAACGCGTCTTTTTTCTTTAGCACACGTCCCTTTAGCACACCTCGTGCGCTATCGAGATAATGCTTCCAACATTTTGTGCGCTATCGGGACTATGTTTCATTTTCTTGTGTGCTATCGGGCAAATGTGCATAGTACTTGGTGCGCTATCGGGATAGTGCGCCATTTATTTGGTGTGCTATCGGGACGTGTGCTAAAGGGATGTGGGCTATCGGGAATTATTTTAAATTCGACGTGTGCTATCGGGCTGTGCGCTATCGCACCGTGCGCTAACGGATCCCGCTCCTTATAATCATGTACAGTTAAAGAGATGTAAAATAACCCTTTGTTATATTTCAATTATTTTTATTACTTACTGTAACATGAATTTTACTTGCTTGCGAAATAGTCATACTTTTGCATAGCGAACAATTGAGATAATTTTGTTTTTCAACTATCGTACTTGGAAATTGTAGTATAACCGGGCATAGCGGATCAGTAACAATAAAGCCCGGTGTCCACGATGCAAGAACTGTGTCCAAATTTCGGTTTAAGCCAATAAAATTGCAGCTCTTACAAAAAAGTAGCAGTTTCATTGGCTTAAACCGAAACTTGAACACAGTTCTTGCATCGTGGACACCGAGCTTAAGATCACTTATGTTATAGCTTTGTCTCACTCCCACTTGTATAGCTTTGTCTCACTCCTATTAACGTCTTCCCTATTAATGGCGGAACCAATCAGGAGTCAGACCAGGGTGTCCTAACTCTTACTAGAGGAACTCTACCTACTTCTATTCTATTATTCTGCTCTCCTCTCTCTTCCCCACCTCTTCCCTTCTTGCCTTTCCACTCCCATCTCTTAAAACCTCCTTTTCCTCATCCCATTTCCAGCATTGCTCATCTATCTATAACCTTCCGTATCCGATCCTCACTCTTCTTCTTCTCCTCTCTTCCCTTCTCGCGATTTCCTTTAATTCCTATCTCATTTTTCTCTTTTTCCACGTCAAGTCTTCCATAATCCTCTCCTTCCTACCCTTCAGCATTCTTTTATTTTTAATGATTTCTTCTCTCCACCGCCTCCCTCCTCTTTCTTTGTTTTACCTCCAACTCTGTTATTATTACGTTTTTTCTTCTCTTTTCACGCTCCTTCTTTTTTAGCCTCCTCTTCAACTCTCTTACCTTATCCCCCATCTTCCTCCTCTCCCTTCTTTCCTGCCCTATTCCCCTTTCCTCCCCCCTCTTTATTTTTTCCAGCTCTTCTACCTTCCTTTCCAGACCCTTTATACAGATCACCATTTTCTCCCTCTCTTCCTTCCATTTCCCCTTTCGCTTCCTACATTCTTTTCTCAACGCCTCTATTTCCTCCCTCATCAACCTCTCTTGTTCTTCAAATCTCTCCTTTACCTCCTCCATCATCTGTCTAAAATCCTCCTTCCACCCTTTCACCCCTCTCAATTCTTTCTCATAACTTCCTCCACTTCCTCCCTCTACCTTCTCATGTCTTCCTTCCACTCATTTTTCTTCTTTTTCCACCGCTTGGCGATCTGGGCGGCTTCTTACTACCCCTTACTAAAGTTTTTTCTCCTTCCCCTTCTCTTGCTCTCCGACATTTTCCTTCTTCCTTTTTACCGCGTCCTCAGCCTTCCCGCCGCTCCCGTTTCTTACTCCCTGCGCCCCCACTTCCCCTTCACCATACCCCATTCTCCTAATCATTCTATTTCTTTTACCTACCGTCCTCTGCCTTTCTCACCTTTAGGAAGAGTACACTCACAGCTACAGGTTGTAGCATTGGCCGGGAGAACGAGCATAGCCTAGTAGAGAGCGCACTGGTCTATTGAGCCAAAGGTCCCGCTTTCGATTCCCGGTAGAGCTAGGAAAAAAAAATATATTTGTTCGTTCTCCTCTCGGAAGGCAATGGCAAACCACCGAGAGTCTTGCCATGAACACTTCTCTAAAATAGTAGCCGGTTCGGAATCGGCGTTAAAACTGTAGGTCCCATATACAATGTGTATAATCTACGTGCGCAACACATGTATATGAAGAGAAGTCACCACGCTCGGACACGATCGAGTAATAGGTACATATGATGATGATGTAAATGGATAAATAGGTACATAATATATGATGATCTCTTCTAATAACTTTATATCCCTAGCCCGCCTTTCTTACAGCTCCGCGCACCGTCTATACTTTGCGTGCTCCGCGGCTACTTTCCGCTCAACGCTGTCCCTTCTCTACGCTTTGCGTGCTTCTTGCCCACTCCCGCTCTCACCCACTAAGCCATCTAAAGCCCGTATCAGACTATGGATTGGGATTGAGATTGGATTGAAATTTAATCAATCAGAATAAAGAAAATTGATCTCAAGGTTTAGTAAACTTTGCTCTGATTGGTCAAATTTCAATCCAATCTCAATCCCAATCCGTAGTCTGATACAGGCTTAAGAACCTTTGGATTGCCTTACTTTGTTTTAAATAAAACTCCCGCGTAAAGGAAACTGGAATCAAAATGTATTGAAGGAATCTTCGTCGAATACTACCTCCATGCCATATAGAGTCTGGCTGGCGGACAACAACAGGGTCGCTGTTAACAGTAAGATTCAAAGAAACACCAAATTTGACTGAACAGATTCTTTCAAAGGACTTAGAAGAGTTTGGGCTCAAAGACACTGAGACAACTATCCCATTTGTGGAACTATCGATAAATAGTTCGATTCCCGAAAACCAACGAGAGAAGCAACCGCCTACAAGAGAAGTCGGTAATTATGCATAAAAGGGACATCCTCTCTGATGACCTTGACCTTGACATATGTTGTCAAGGTCACCTTCCTGAGTGAACTTCAGAAGGTTTTAGCCAGCGGTTATTGTTTATTAAAAAGTTATAAACAAAAAAAGTTTGAAAAATATAGCAGCTATTTTGAGTATTAGCTATTTAAATGTTGTGTTTTGGTAAAGCAGCGACTTTCTCGCAAAATAAAGTATTCTTTGCTTTAAAAAAAAAAGTAATATTAGTTGTTTATGTCTCTCAATACTTAAAATAATTGCTATATTTTTCAAACTTTTTTGTTAATAACTTTTTAAGGGGTTACACCACATTGAAGTCTTAAAAAAGCAGCTATTTTTGAGATTTTTTTTTTAGACAATGGTAAAGTATTTGAGTACATAAAAAATATTTTTAATTTTATTTTTCAAACAAGTAGGCGTCGCTGGGTCTAATCCATTGAGGCTTGTTTTTCAGGAACGCCAAATCGGCGTGCAGGATAACTGCAAAGCAGTTGGACTTAGAACAAAAAACCAAAATTTTTTAATTTCTACACAGTATTTACTGAAGAAATATGTAGGGATTTTAAAAAAATATGGTTTTTTGTGAAAATGGTAAACATTTAAAAAAAGAGTGTCATTTTTTTACCTAAAAATTTAGTATAAAAATATCTGTAGCAAAGACAATTTTTAATATATCGTAAAACCGTTACATTTCTTTAGATAATTTTGATAAGAAGAACCTGTCAAAATTTTAAGTGAATCGGATGAAAATTGTAAAAGTTATGCTGCACGCCGATTTAAAAAATGTCATTTCGAAAAAAACGCGTTTAAAGTTTTACGTAGCAATATTTCGTGTATATTAAAAAATTGAAAAATTACTTTTAGTCTGCGATTCCTGCGCTATATAATTGTCCTTCTATATCGACTTCAGTTCTCTCTGTCCCTTTTCTGTCTGATTTTAAGGCTTCGTCCCTTTGTACCTGAAAAGTCAGCCGCTTTGAACCGTTTGGAGCCTACCTGTGGCGCGCCGGTGCGCTTCTCTTTAATCGGCTGTACAGTCGTAAATACTTCGAATTTTACATTCCGACAAAAAGGACTTTATTTTTAAGACTATATACTATCGTTTATACGAAAAAAATTTTTTTTTTTTGAAATTTTCAAAGTGGTGTAACCCGTTAATAAAGAACAACCGCCGGCTAAAAACTTATAAAGGTCACTCAGGAGGGTAACCTTGACAACATATGTGAAGGTCAAGGTCATCGGAGAGGATGTCCCTTTTATGCATAATTACCGAGAAGTCAAAAGAAAAAGGGGTCTTCTTCTTCTTCTTTTTCTTCTTCTTCTTCTTACATTTCTTGGCTCCTGCCTCTTTTCAGAGGACAATACAGCTAGTTTTGATCGCTGATTGTATAACGAACTCTGAGTGGAAATCTTTAAACTCGGAAATGTGTATGTGTATGTGCGTATGTATGATTGTGTGTGTATGTCCGCGGTGTCTTGAACTCGAGTTGAAGCCGTAGGTTTGTTGAGACCAAGGAGCTGCGTGGATCACTTCCCCCTGCGGCCAAGGAAAAGGGGGTAGATCTAGACTGTTAAGAACTGGCAGTTGAGGAAGACCTAGAAAGATATACCACACCGATGCATCTAGACGATGCTCTGTGGACGATGTTCATGCGAAAATAAGAGACCTGGATATAGAAGATGAAGTTTCCGTAAACTACGCCAACCACAATCAACTAACAACCATAGACGAGGCATTAAATGAATCCGATCGAAAAGGCGGACAGAAGCACTGCAACAGGAATACTTATCCCATATAAAAAACCGGACATAGAAAATTGTATAACCTTTCTGTCTACTGGTTTGTATTTATACGGCATAGACTCGTTTTCCAAACGAAATATGACGCACACGGAAAGAAGATTAAAAAGAAAGTAAAACTAGTCACAAAGGGCTGCGCCCAACATCCCTGACGCCTGACATCGATTTTCACGAAACCTATGCCCCAGTGGTGGTGACCTCCGTTTGGATACGTAACGATTAGATACCGCATAATTGGATAAATTTAATCTTTAAATTGAAAATTACTACACACACACACACACACGCGCGCGCGCAGGGGGGGGGCCTTCGGCCCTTTTCCTGCACCTCCTCCGCCGGTAGGCAGGGTGGACCTCGCTTTACAACTAGTAGTAGAAAATCTCTGCTCTCGTGCTATAATTGGTCATGATGTACTGCAGTCTCACTCCTCGGTGAACATAGCTTTTCTCGGTAGGCGACTGAGGCTCAACATTTGTAGTGTGACTGTTGCGAAGGTACCTCCATTCTCGCTGTTTGTTAACCTTACTCCAGATTGTACTCTAATAGCAACTAAGTCTAGAAGACACTTCAAGGAAGACAGCCAATTTATAGCTTCAGAAATTAAAAGGCTATTAGAAGAGAAGATAATAGAGCCTAGCAATTCACCATGGCGTACTCAAGTTTTTGTGGTGAGGGACGATAATCACAAAGCAAGAATGGTTATTGATTACTCTCAAACTATAAATAAGTTTACAATGCTAGACGCATGGCCTCTTTTAAATATTAAAGACATTATCACTAAAGCTTCAGTGAATGAGGTTTTCAGCACCATAGACCTCAAAAGTGCCTATCATCAAATACCAATTTTGGAGTCAGAAACGCAATATACCGCTTTGAAGCCAATGGAAAGCTATATCAATCCCTGTGTATTTATTTTGGGGCTACTACAAATGGAGTAGCCTGCTTTCAAAGAACAATGGACCAGATAGTGGAGATATAGTAGAAGATGAAAATCTTGAGGGTACGTATCCATATCTAGATGGCGTTACGATTGGTGGAAAGAATCAGGAAAAACATACTCGTAATTTAAACAAATTCTTAGCAGCCGCTGAGAAATACAATCTAACGCTGAATAAGGACAATGCCAGTTTTCTGTCAGATCTGTTACTTTACTGTGGTACGTAATCTCCAACAAAACAATTAAGCCTGATTCCAAGCGTCTTCAACCTCTTTTCAATCTACCAATTCTTAAAGATAGAGCCTTTTTACGTCGAGCCTTAGGCATACTCTTATATTATTCTAAATGGATACCTAGGTTTTTGGAGAGAGCGTCTTCTACTGGAAAATAATCCATTCCCACTTTCGGATGAAGCTGCCTCTGCTTTCGAAACCTTGAAGAACGAAGTGGCCAGAGCAACAATAGCTGCTATACAGAATGATGTGCCATTCAAGGTGGAAACCGATGCTTCTGACTTTGCCATTGCCGCCACCCTAAGCCAAGCGGCCCGTTGAATTCTTTTCCAGAACATTAAATAAATCTGAACAGCAACATTCATCTAGTATAAAGAAAGAAGCTTATGCCATTGTGGAATCTTTACGTTATTGGTGACATTATCTGATTGGTCGTCAGTTTGAAGTCATCACTGACCAACGCTCTGTCTCATTTATGTTTATTCAACAGCATTCCAGCAAGATAAAGAACGATAAAATAATAAGATGGCGTCTCGAGCTCGCCTGCTTCAAGTTCACTATAATCTACCGTCCTGCTAGTGAAAATGCTTCAGCTGATGCCTTCTCAAAAATAAGTGCCGCTATATGACCTTGAGTATGGACCTCGGGGTATTAACATGCGGCGCTTTGCCATCCAGGTATCACTCGATTGAATCATTGGGTCCGCGTCAAGAACCTGCCTTTTTCTATGGAGGATGTTGTAAGAAAGTCACAAACTCGTGCCAAATTTGTGCCGAATTAAAACAGCGCTTTTACAAGTTTAAAGGAAAATTAATAAAAGCCATTTTGCTGTTTGAGAGACTGAATCTGGATTTCAAAGGTCTCTTACCTACGAAGACAAGAAATCAGTATCTTTTGATTGTCGACAAATTTTCAAGATTCTATGCTAATGTTTCAACAGCTACAGTGATAAAGCACTTGAAACATCTTTTCTCCATTTTTGGAACACCTCCTGCATATATACATTTAGACCGAGGAGCCTCATTCATGTTACATGAGTTAAAATTTTTGACCTCTCATTGCAACTAGTCGAACAACTCCTTACAACCCTAGAGGAAATGGGCAAGTGGAAAGCTACAACGGAATAATATGGAAGACTATCATGCTAGCTCTCAAATCAAACAACAGGAAAACTGAGAATGGGAAGAGGTGCTGGACTCTGCATTACACTCTATTCACTCTCTTCTCTGTACGGCGACAAATGTTACACCGCACGCGAATGTTCAATCATCCTAGACAATTATTTAATAAGAGTTCTACACCAACGTGGTTAATTGACCAGTTTTAATGAAGAGAAATCTTCGTAACAGTAAATATGACCCTTTAGTGAACGAAATAGAATTAATAGAAGCAAACCTGGAATATGCCTACGTCAGACTTCCTTATGATCGAGAAGCAACAATACCAACTAGGTATTTTGCTCCTCGAGAAGAAACTCCAATAAAAATCGAGGTTGATAATGAAGTGAATTTGCTCAAATACTCATCAACTAATCAGCAAGAAGAAAAGCTTGAAAAGGCAGAGAATGACAAACGACCAAGGCTTTCAGAGAAGTTAGACGGGGTACAACGTCCTGTTCGTTCAAGACACCCGTGTATTTGTCTGAATATGTGACTGACTTAAAATAAGGGGGGTGAATGTGGTATTATTTATGTATGTTTGATTGGCAAAACTAGCTAGCTTTATTGGTAATACACTGGCACGCCCCTGCTGTCAGATTGTCAGTTAAGTTCACATCTCAGACATTAAATTATTTTGTACTGGAATTTTTGTTTGGAATTGATTTTTGTAAAGGCCTTGAATAAAGAAAGTTATACTCTAATTATATTACGGTATCTCAGTTTTTTTAATCTATTGTTAACATGTTTGTTAATAATATGTTTAAGGAAACAATTGTTTATAAGGATACTTTTTACTGTTTCAATGTTGGAACCGTAAAACTTCTTATCTGTAATAAATAGATGATAAATTTGCATTACCATTCAATCAATTTGACAGAAGAAATCGCATTTGCTTCGTCTTAGAAACAATTAAAAATTTTGAAGTCAACATTTATAAAATTCCGCAAAATGCTGTAGGTGGAGTCCGACGCTTGATAGCTAATTCTTTGTAGAAATTTTTGGGAAACTACAAACATGTCAACTACATAATCATATTTTAAACAAGTTTACTGAATGCAAAAAATTTGAGAGACAACGATGATGTCTTTATCACCAAGGCTGTTGAAGTCACGGTAAAAAATGACTATGACTGTGTCAACAAATCACCTCAGAATTGAGTTAGAAATCCGACATTTGAGGGACAATAGGGTTGTTTAAAATCATTCTGTATCCCTCTTACTGCTAAAATTACTTTCCCCTCGTAAAAAGCTCCGTCTATGTATTCTATAGTCAATGATGGTCATCGAAACTCTACTGTGTTTAGTTTGTGTAATCATATATGTGTATATATATATACATATATGCGTGCATGCTATACCATGCCGTGCATTTACTTACTTAAGCGCTATAACTATTTTATTTATTCGAATTTTTACTTGAAACTTTGGGAAAATCTTCTTAAGATACCATATTTTACGAAAATATTAATATTATAATAATAAAAAAAATGATTTTTTACTCTTCTGGGTATATTACGCCTTTTAACCTTTCATTGTCCTCGTAGGCGAATGCTCATACTAGAGTATAGTTTATTAATTTGAGATTAGCTTTCTTTATTCTAGTTGATTTTTCAATCCAATGTCAATCCCAATCTATGTGTGATACGAGATATTAAGACTATGTTGGGTTATGCATAAAAGGTCAAACCTCACCGATGACTTTTACCTTGACTGGCCTTGACATATGTTGTCAAGGTCATTATCCTGAGTGACCTTCAAAAGGTTTTAGCCGGCGGTCGTGGTTTATTAAAAAGTTATGAACAAAAAAGTTTAAAATATATAACAGTTTGTGTTAGTACTAAAGGAAGTAATTTGCTGATATGTGTGTATAAACAGTACACATATAGGAGGGGGAGAGGCTACGCCCTTTCCCCGCAAGCAGGAAGGGGGGATGGACCTTCTTTTGCGTGAAAAGTACAATACTGTTTAAACTTGACTTTCCTTTGTTCACATATGTACTATTTTCATATACATATTAGTTGTTTATGCCTTTCAAAACTCAAAATAATTGCTGGCGAAACTTCCAAAAATGTCCATGCTCAGATTTAGGTCAAACTTTGTAAATAGATTCTTTTTAGATAAAAAAGACATATACCAAAAGGATTTTTAGCGACTCAAAAGTTAAGTAACTTTTTAAACATTTTTAACCTATTGCCTCCATGCATACACTTAAAACTAACTCAGTATATTACAAACCAAAACAGCTTGCAAGTAATGTAAACAACCGTAAAGTCATACCCGTCAAAGTCATATGTTATGTCCTGCGAACTCCACGATTTCCCTTTTTCGCGGAAATTCCTATGCGCCCAAGATAGGGCTTAAGATTAAGATAAGTGAACTGAGCACGGACGGTTATCGATCGGCGAGTGAGGTTTTTGATCTCCTCACATTCCTTTTTTTTATCATCAAACTATCTGTTTACTTAGGCAACTAAAAGCAAGCTTCCAGATAACTAAATACTGACAGATGAAACATAACCCAGATAGCCAAGCGTGATATAGCATATTGAGCAAACTAATGTATTGCATGTATTGTTATATATTTGCTGTAAATTTGCTGACATCGAAATAGAACACAGGTACATGACTGCTTATACATGCAATCAGTTGACGCAATTTCGAGACCAAACTGTCCGCAATACTGGTACGTTATGTTGTCTGCAACATGTCAGCAACATGACAGCAATGTTTGATTCGTCGTTCCATCTTGAGCATCATGATGTAAACATGATGGCAACAATACATATATAATGATTTTTATCCGTTATTGCGTATATGTCTTCAAGCTATAAAGTTTTTTAATTGTAAGTCGTTGCTAACAAAATGGTGACAATATAAAATTGCCATACGTTTCTAAAGAATGTGCAAATGTCGGATCCGATAGATGGCATCCGTTAAAATCTGTTTCTCGTATTTAAAATATGACGAAATATATAATATACCTATATGAACGACGGAACTGCACAACCTGTATCAGTTGTATCGTGGAGTCCACTTTTATAATAAAGTAGAACATATTTTTAGATTTATGTAACCTTATATTAATGGTACCTTTATTTTTGAAGACTGTTAAGTACACAGTGCATTTGAGTATCGTATTGCCTCGGGCATACTAGCTGCGCGATTCGTCCCTGTTGCCCCCCAGTAGCTATGCGATCACGTGAGCAGGCCCGAGCTACCCCCACCATTATCAGACGAGAAGCTCGCTGCGACCCAACGAAGCAGCACGTGAAGCGCGGCCAGCACAGGCCTAATTAGTTAGCTGTAATACGAAGTGTCGAAGAGTAATAAAGTAATTAAATCAAAAGACTCATTGTCTTAGCCACGCCCGTTCCCGAGAAGAACACCGGAGAGCACGCGTGGAAGGAGCTCAAGCCAGACATTCTTTTTCGACGCAAATTAGAAAGAGAAGGAAGGAGTTCTCTAACAAGACTAATACTAATTAAATAAACACAAAACATAAAATGTAGGGTAGACCGGGGACAAAAGTAACATTTTGAGTTTAAGATTTTATAACAGTTAAAATATAATATCTACGTAAAAAAGACCCGTACCTTTAGATGTATAATTTATTTGACTACAAAATTTTCTTGTGCTGACATCAGTAATGTAACTAGGAAAAAATTTATTATTGTTTAAAGAATATGAGGAATACTGTTACAACCGTCCCAACCCCTGGGACAATTGTAACAGCAGAGGGGGACGATTGTATCACATCATCTATAAACAAAATAATGGTTATTTAGTAGGTTAATTAATCAATCTTACGAATTTTCTATAAAAAAAGGAACTTTAATGATAAAATAATTTGTTACATGACAATATCAGTATTTTCTTGTTCGCGGCATTCTATGAAGAAAAATACAAATAACATTGTAAAAAACCACTAAAATGAGACCAATCAAACGGGGTTAGGTTAAGTTAAAGTTGTCTCCGAGCAACGGGGACAATTGTAACGCTACAACTGTCCCCAGGCATTGATGTTACAATTGTCCCCTAATGATATTTTATGATTCGAAGTAAATTTTTTATATAAATATCTGGATGAAAGTCAATCGTATTATGCAAATTGTCAACATAGATAATCACTAAAACATATAAAGATAAAACCTTATACCTTCGGCATAAAGAAAAAAAAATATTTTAGATTTTATGCACGTAAGAAAACTTACTTTAGGAAGAAAAAAAGTAACTTCTTCTCCTGCACACATGCACGTTCCGCGAGGGGCGGCAACGAACTAAGGAACAAATGCCGCTTCATCTAGCGGATCTCGCCTCTCGGTCCCACACACCTACCTTTTATAGTTTAAGAAATATTCACGATGTTACAACTGTACCCTGTTACTTTTGTCCCCGGTCTACCCTATATATTTTATAACAAATCTGGTTTCTTAATTAATTATAATTTTACATATAAATTTGATTTTTACAATCCTCTTATTAAAACGTCATTAAAAGGTCATAAGGTCATACAAGTCATGTTTTTAACGTCTTGAAATGTCATCATTAGTCTGTGACTTATTCCTGTCATTTTTAAGTTATTATTACATAATTATAAAAGAATAATTGACGTAACGATTGACCATAAACTGGCGTAAAAATTACGTGACGCTGCTACCTGGGAAGTTGCCCTCAAAATACATTCAATATGCTGTTAATCGTGGACGACAACGAGTTGTCGTCAAGTTGCTGTCACAAATTAACTCTTCGCGGATAACAAATCCGTGTGAACATGTTGCTCTCAATTTGCCGTGAATAGAATTAGAATTCATATGAGTTCAACCCGACAAGCACTATGCTGTCTCACCTTATCCCTAGTTTGTCAAAATTAGTTGCATTAACGATTGTTGGCAACATGACAGCAGACTCACTGCATTTGGCTATCTGGGTACGTGACCATATTCTTATCAACCTTGTCGCCCCATAACTAAGAAACACGGCAACACGGCGCGCCAAAAAGGGGGGCCTTACTCCCAGACGGAGTTTACTTGGGATCTTTATTGCATCGGGCGACTATGCCAAAATTACCCGAGCAATGTTCCGATAAACAAAAACAAAATCTAAAACGTGCTTTTAGAAATATAAGAACACGTGGCGGAGGTTTCTGTTTGCAAGAAGGCTCCCATGAAAATTAGGAGGATATGCATCGTCTGTCAACATTGGAACAGGGTCGCGAGATAAGTAAGGGACCCCCCCCATAAAAGAGAAATCGGCAATAGTCGATAACAAATGAGTCACTGAAAGAAGCGATGGGTTACACTCCCAACAAGACAGTAGAGGCCTTACGAGGAGACTCACCGATGGAAAAACCGGAAAACCTGATAACCGTCTATAGCTCTCTAAGATAGGGGAAAACTTAAGGGTCTATCTCTTGGGTAAAGACTATCCCACCCAATAAAAAATCCTTAAACACCAATTGAAGGAGTCCCGCCAACCAAAAGTCCCAAAAAATGAGAACCAGACACATCCCACACGAAATCCACTCCTTCCATTCCTTACATTTTGCTATATAAACCCTGACATTGCGGCACTCCCTCTCAAGCGTTTGGGTCTTCTCAAGCCTCTTAAGTCTTAGCCTCGTGCTTTACAATCGTGATCTCTTCCGCTTTTGAGTCACGATTCCACTCCTAGAATCAGTGTGAAAAAAAGGAGGAAATCAGTGTGACAGCACATCAGTCGCTCCAACTCCTCGTAATCGAGTCCATTCGGGAACAACTCCAGATCCAACTGAACTCATCAAGTAGTAAGTTTCATAATTCCTTTTTCTTTTTCTTTTTCGTGTTCTCGTCCCCCTTTTTAGTGGTCTACGAACTATCGAACTATCGGACTATCGGGAGTCTATTAACATTAGTTTATTAACATTGCGGGTTTGGGTTAATCAGCGTGGGCGCTGGTTTCGCGGCGGTTGTTGGCGCTGTCGCGGATCTAGATGACTTGTCGGCTCTTGACTTCCGGCGTCTTCGTCGCTGTCGCGGACTCAGTAGGTTCCCGGCGGTCGTTGGCGTTGTCGCGGGTCTGGCTGATTTGTCGGCCTTTGACTCCCGCCGTCTTCGTCGCTGTCGTGGACTCGCCCGATTCGTTGACACCCTGAGCTCGTGGTAGATTACTGTCGTGGGTCTGGGTCAATCGGTGTAGGTATTAGGTTCGCGGCGGTCGTTGGCGTTGTCACGGGTCTGGCTGCCTGTCGGTCTTTGACTCTCGGCGTCTTCGTCGCTGTCGCGTGGAGGAACTCCGACACTAAAATTTTCTGGTTTTTTTGCGTTTGTTGATTGTGGCGATTCTTCCACCGCTTGATCGAGCGGAGATTCCGACTTCGAGGGGGTGGAACTTCCGTGTCCACTAGAATTATTTTATTTATTTAGTGGTCGATCTTTCTCGAACCCGATCGAAAGCATACAAAACAAAAATTCGAACAAAAGGAAATCGCTACGAGCTCAAAGTGTCGGTGAACCGGCTGAGTCCGCGACACCTTGAGCTCGTAGCGATTTTTTTTGTTCGAATTTTTGTTTTGTATGCTTCCGATCGGGTTCGAGAAAGATCGACCACTAAATAAATAAAATAATTCTAGTGGACACGGAAGTTCCACCCCCTCGAAGTCGGAATCTCCGCTCGATCAAGCGGTGGAAGAATCGCCACAATCAACAAACGCGAAAGAACCAGAAAATTTTAGTGTCGGAGTTCCTCCAACACAAACGCGAGACCGCCGATTCTCCGCGTCTCGCCACTCCACCCCCTCCACCCGCTTAGTCGGAGTCCCCGCCATCGCCGCCTCCTCCCAAGTCGTTTTCTCGCCCTGTTTGCCGCGTCCCCCCTTTCTGCATACTCCCCGTTAGACCCAATCCCCCTCCCCCGGTCGAACCCAGGACACCATCCCCGACTCCATCGACCGCCTCTACCATCAACATCCTCGAGGAAGGACTCGATCTCGAGGAGGTAGTCACCCTCGATGAAACTAACGATCCCGAAATAATCACCTTAGATTAAGTGTTACCTATTTTTCTTTTATGTTTAATTTAGTCTAATTATTCACATCCACCCCACACATACATAATAAATTCATGTAACTACATCCCAACTAATTGTAATAATAGCGGGCAGGATGTTTATTTTCAAGTAGTTTCCCCTTCAAAGATCCTGCCCGATCACCTCCGCACCTATGTATCACCCGCGAAACACACACGTTACACATATGTCCGACATCCTCACTTATAAATGTATTCAATTTTATTTTACCCTAATGCTCATTTATTGTTTACCTAGCTTATAACTATTTCTTTTATACCTGATAACATTTTTTTTGTAACATTTATTTTTATGTCAAATAAATATAAGTATTTATGTTAAACACATCTTCATTCATTCATTAAAAGACTCACACATAGTATTATCGCTCTCTCTCGAAATTGCACGAGGTCCGATCCTGAGTTAAAGGGATTAAATTCTCTGACTCGAAAGAGGACCGACGATCGCACCGCTCACGGAAGACGTCCTAGCGTCCTTACGGACGTTGACTCTTCCTGAGTCATAAAAGTGCGTTCGGCTCGCGCTACGCGCCTCAGAGCGTGTACCTGCGAGCATCAGAGTAAATATCTGCTTGCGTCCTTCCTTACCCCTACCTCTCTGGTTAGCCTTTCCTTCGCTTCCCAGTTTTTCTCATTCAAATCCTGGGGTTGGACGTAACACATAACATAAACATCATTGGCGAAACTTCACAAAATCAGAAACGTTGTAAACTTATGTGGCAACTCGTCTCGCGTGGAAAGTGTTTGCGTGGAGGCAGTAGGTTCCACCCCCCCCCTGCGAGGAACTCCCGTTAAACTAGACACATATTGTGCCTTGCAAAGTACATGCGTGGACTTTCCACGCGTAGAATTAAAGTTGTCAATCTATGTGGCAACTCGTCTCGCGTAGAAAGTGAATGCATGGAGGCAGTAGGTTAAGAATGTTAAAAAAGTTACTTAACTTTTGAGTCGATAAAAATCTTTTTGGTATATGTCTTTTTTATGTAAAAGAAACCTATTTACAAAGTTTGACCTAAATCGGAGCATGGACGTTGGGAAGACAGCCTAACTGCTATATTTCTCAAACTTCTTTCATTAATAACTTTTTAATAAACAACGACTACCGGCTAAAACCTTTTAAAGGTTACTCAGGATGATGACCTTGACAACATATGTCAAGGTCGTAGTCATCGGCGAAGTTTGACCTTTTATGCACATATATAACCCTATGTTGATCTGGGAAAAAAAAATATAAAAAAAGAAAAAAATACCACATTGATACAGCGATACACATACAGACGTGGCATTCACACGAGACCATTAATATTCGTTTGCTAAACGAGGAAAATGGAAAGTTTGTAAGCACTTATTGGGACATAAATATAGTAAATGCATGTATGCTTTGATAGATGCATTTATTATTTGTATTTTAAAATATTAATGACTTTGTATGTATGATTAAAACTAATAGTCTCATAACTAATACAAAAATTTTGATTGATATTAACATTATTTAATTGTTCAATTTGTTTCTTTTTAAATGTTATTAAGCATCAAAATCGCGTGGTTTTCAATAATATCTTCGAAATTATCCAATGCCTCGAAAAATGTTTCTTCAGCAAATATTTGATTTTTATTATGCAGGATGTTTTCAGGTTAAACGCCTAAATAGGAATCTTTATTAAGTCGACGCAAATTGCGAGTAACAATAACGCTTAATAACAACGTTTCGACCCGGGGGTTTGGGTCCTTCTCAAGTAAGTCTTTCTTGTAACAAACAAAATCGGTAACGCCGAAATTAGTTAAAATTTTAACAATAATATGACGGAGACAATTAGATGTCCACGCCTAAACTTGAAATGAGTTTAGGATCTTAAAGCAAACACAAATTTTCCTTTGGCGGTATGCCTGCAAACGCTTCGTTCAAGAGATATTGACTTCTGAAGTTACAGAACATGATTGGAGCTTTGTTTATAGTGCAGACATAAGCCTGTTCATGATCTTTTATTTTCAAAACAAAAAACAAAAGGATAATTTGTTTGCGCGTATTTGCACTATAAACAAGCTTCGTTCATTTATATCAAATAAGTGTTAGTTTGTTTAGTACATTCGTGGAATAAACTAGTACAATCATGCCTTATATGTACTAGATTAGTGATAACGGGCAGGAAAATGAGCAGCGTTTGTGATAAATTTACGATTTATGCGCTTTTATATCAACGCAGTTTCGATTTTTGCGCTTCAATCCTTAAGGGACTTCCCTATTGACGCAGAAAACGTAATTGCAATAAAATGAAGGAAATCGTTAAACTAACTGTATACAATAAATCTATGGGTTATACGCTCCTATATCCAAATAATTTCGATTGTTGTGCTGCAAACATTAAGAGACTTCTCTCTGTAGTAACTACATATTTCATCTAACAAATTCTGAAAAAGGTTAAGATATTATGATTTATACGTCTATTCTTTAAATATATTTTTTTAAATACATTTAAATATATGTAAAATGTATTCTTATAACAATATATTTATATTTTAAATATATTTAAAATATATATATTGTCGTGTTGCAGACATTATTATATTAATGTTAATATATATTATATATTGCTAATATATATATATTATATATTATATAATGTTAATATATAATATATATTAACATTAACATAATAATGTCTGCAGCACGACAATCGAAATTATCTAGATATAGCGTATTAACCATAGATTTATTGTATATAGTTAGTTTAACAATTTCTTTAATTTTATTGCAATTACGTTTTGTCAGCGTCAAAGTTCCGATTTTTAACACGTAATCCCTATATTGAGCTCTCTCGACACGGACATTTTTATGAATAACAAGTACAGTTTTCTTAGAATTTTTTTTAAAAACTAGTATAAGATGCCTCATATTATTAGTAACGTGTGACATTAAAGTTCGATATAGCAAGCGGTATTTATTTTTGAGAAATAGTCGTCTAAAGAACACTATCGGACATAATTTTCGTCTGCTCGGAGGCAGGGAGAGGGAAACTTGGCAACGTTGCTACCGCTGCGACATATAGGTTAAGTAGAGAACGTCAAGATCTTATGGGCAACGTTATTTAAATCAAGTGTAATCTTCCTACCTTCGTACCTATTCTTTGACGATTTTCTAACCTATGAAACGTGGCACGAAATAAACATGCACCTGCCTCGAGAGCCAGATCGAGTAAAGCTGCGCGGCTAGACGAGTTTCAGACTTTTGCGGAAGTAGTTGTCAACCCGTGCGTATGCGAACCAATGCGAATTACGTTTTGTGCGTCAAGGGTGCGTCCTTAAGGAGGTTCGATGGCTTCATCGGGGGGAGTAGTGGGACGCGGGGGTTCTGGCAACAGCGCACTAGCGTTTGAAGTAGTGGGAGAGAAGGGGATTGCTCTGATTGGTCGCCGCATGTATAGTGCGTGCTGCTGTTCACGTTGTTCACGACCGTGGCAGTCTAGCAGACGAAAAATCAAGCAATTTATGCTTTAATAATTAATTTTTCTACGAAATGTGCGGTAACCTTCCCCTTTCTTTCGCTCATTTATTTGTAAATTATTAAGTTACATGTGCATATTTTTTTTCTTTATTATTTGCATTTTTTCTTGCACTTATTTCATTCTAAAGGTATGCAATATGTCATTTCCCATAAGAACCTATGTTAAAAATGTAGCCAGTTTCATGAAATTTTAATATGTTGTTCTGGAATGCAAAATAAAATTATGTGAATTTTTTTAGAATTTTTCACCGTCCCGTTTTGAAAAAAATCTACTCCAAAAATTGTATTTTTTAAATTTTTGGAGTAGATTTTTTTCAAAACAGGTCGGTGAAAAATTCACATAATTTTATTTTGCATTCCAGAACAACATATTAAAATTTCATGAAACTGGCTGCATTTTTTTGTAGCTATCGAACCTCCTTGATGCGGCGCAAAAAATTACCCTTGAAATTACCCTGATGCGAGAACGCATAAATCCTGTGTATTTGTTTTTCAGATTTGCTTATGATTAGCGTGTGGGGGGGGGGGGTGGCTTATTGACAGCCTACTCAGCCCCCATTTAAGCAAAATTTTTTTTGACGGATTTAAAGAGCGCATAAATTGCATTTGTATGTACTTGGCCGGAAATTAACGTCTTTTTAAAGATTCTCTATATGAACTTGTTTGTATTTCGTATTAAATTTTAGCGTCTTCTTCTTTCAATATTAATAATTAAAAATCTATATTTTGGCTAATTACTGAGTTTATAAATATTTAATTAAAATTATCTGGATGACTCACAAACCTTTTTAATCACACTTTATAACTTTTTATACAAAATACAAACAATTCCATACAAAAACTTTTAATAATTTATCTATTTCAGCTAAATACATGATGTAAAAATAAATAATTAATTACAGTTAAACGAATAACTCACAAACTTTTTCAATTGCACTTCAAAAGTCTTCATACAAAATACAAACGATTTCATATATAGATTCTTTAAAAAGACTTCCGGCAGTAAGGGAAACCGGGGCTAAACCGTTAGTTTTTTTTTGGTGCCGATTTTTACCAACAAAATAAATAATTTTAGTTAAATATGGTATACCACTGTAAAGAGTGAACCTTTAGCTACAAAATTTATATAGGAAATTTTTATCTACGTCGCTTTGTTTAACCGGTATAGAGCAAAAACGACAACGGTGGAAAAACTAAAATCTCAAAAATGCCGGGGTTTAACCGTCACCCTCTCGGAGTAAATCAGTTTCAGTTTGATCGCCCATGAAATATTAGACATCTACACTGGATTCGTGTTCAGTATGCATTACTCTTTATAATCAGCATGCATTTATAATCATGTACCTCGAGATTTGGAGAGCAAATATTATTGCAGATATTACAAAATTTCCACGCGCAGAAAATTTCACTTTATACCATGAAAACACGTTTGCCCTCGTAAAAATCATAACACAGCAGGTAACCTGCCGAAACTTCGTTGGTCACATGGGTACCATAAGCAGCGTTTACAATGTTAATAGCGAGTTTGCACAATATACAGGTTCCGAGATATTTGATTTGAACGGGGTTCAACCCCGTTGACGTTTTAGCCCCGGTCTTCCCTACATACGAATTCCAAAAACTACTGAACGGATTTTATTCGGGTTTTGGCTATAGTGTATTTTAATGCACAAAGAACAATATAAGATATAGACGAGGA
This sequence comes from Temnothorax unifasciatus, assembly GCA_030770225.1. Classification (NCBI taxonomy): domain Eukaryota; kingdom Metazoa; phylum Arthropoda; class Insecta; order Hymenoptera; family Formicidae; genus Temnothorax; species Temnothorax unifasciatus. Next base: position 163,302 of record JASTWK010000377.1, read on the forward strand.
CTGGGTGGACTTTCGGCCTGCGACATTCTCCGCGATTTTTCATTAATATTGGCAGGGTGCTGATTAGTGAAAAAAAAACAGCGGACAACGCCGCGGTCTAAATTCTAATAAATAAATAAGATAATGCCAAAAGGTTAAAATAAAAGATTTATTATTATGTGTAAAAATATTTATTTTTTATTTTAAACAAGTAAATAATGAAATTTTAATTATTAACAACTTTTAATGTCTCAATCATTGTTTTCTTTATAAGCTTAACTATAAATCTTTAATCCTCTTATAAAATCGGTATAAACCCTGAAGTTGGCCGATTCGCGTTTGCAATTGTTGCCGTGTTATTGCGAACGTGATTGGTCGTCTCGATTCAGTCGATTGATCGAGTGTACAAATGTTTTTTGCATAGATAATAACAAATAAAAAACAACATAAGGCGCGCGCGAAGCGCGCGTTATAATCTAGTGAGATTAAAAGCTCAATAACAATTTTTAATGTTTCAATTACACAGGCACACAAAAAAATAAAAGTGGTCTGTACTTTTGACCAGACCCACCTATCTTTATGTATTTTGACGCGCTGAATCCGAATCTGAAGTCCGTTTAGCCCAAACACCCTCAAAATTTCGAGTAAATCGCAAAAAATAGCTAAAAATTGCCAAAAATCACGTTAACGAGTGCGAGAAAATTCGGAAAAAAATTTTCTGACCCGAATCAAGTGTATTTCTTTTGTATTTTAATGCGCTGATTCCGAATCTGAAGTCTGTTAAGCTCCATTACTAAAAAATTTGGCAAAATCACAAAAAAAAACTGAAAATCGTGAATAGTAAAAAATCCAGAAAAAAATGTCATGAATATGAATTTCTTCAGAACAAATTGTACGGAATCAGGTTTACTTTGATGTTCTTCTTATACTGTTCTTCTCTTGTAGCGAACTCTTTTCTCTTCGAATGACCTATGCAGTGGGTTTCTCTTTCTCTTCTTCCCATTCTGATTCGTTTCTCTCTTTAGTGTCCAACAGTAATCTGCCATCATGTTGATATCCCATCCTCCTTGGTATCGATGCACTCCCTTGGCCGGTAGTCCATTTCACACCCTGACTCCCGGACAGACCAGAGCGCCGGTCGCTACCCAGATCGCCAGGCAATCTCGTATTTTCATTGTGCATTATTCATAACTCTCGTGGGAAGATAGTGTGGTGGTTTCCCGTTGCCTTCCACACCGCTGTACAGAAGCCGTTCTATTGGATACCATAGCGTCTTCTGCTGTCTGGTTCACAGCCAGCACTCCGTCCGTGCCCAGTCCTGGATAACCAGCTGCCACTACCCTGCTCTAGTTTTTGGTTTACCCTGAGTATTTTATTTCCTCGGTACCACCCATATCTGGGAGGTTTTCCCCATTCCGCCACCTGGGGAGGCACCCGATGAGGGACTAGCAACCCCACACGATATTGCCAATAACCCCCTCTTTCTCCACACATCCACCTGGAAAAGCGGTGGTCGTGGAGGGTGAGTTCCCCAATGGGAGGGAGGTTCGACTTGGTGACGTGTCCCGAAAATTTCGGGGACACGTGCACCCGGTAGTCACCGCCGCCTTCCACCAGATCCCCGCCCCAGATCCTCGAGAAAAAAACCCCCGCAAGATTTGTGATACTTGTCTGGGATCGAACCCGGATCTCTAGAGCGTGAATCCACTGTCTAGCATTAGTGACTACAACTCACTATTTAGTCAGCCTACCCTCACTCTATTCCCACCACAGGTTTAAATAAATTTTGATTTATTACGCACAAATAACTGCGTTGACTCTCATGGCTAGATTTAATCTTTATTGTCCCACCATTCATATTGTCGAGAAGCCGCGAATCTATTCTGGTATCACAGGGCGGCTCGCGGCGGTGGCGTCAAAGAGTGAACGGAGAGGTGCGGGGTAGGCAGGGCCATTATACTAAAAAGACACATGCCGCTGCGCATTCCGTCTATATTTTGTAGCCACCTGCACGGACGTTTTATTTTATTCACGTTGCGTTTTCGCGATTATACATTTATTCAATTCAGTTATTTTAAAATAAAATTCGATTAATTACCTATTGAATTTGATACACCTGGCCTAGTAATGGTGTTCCAACAGAAGGAAGGTTTCTACATGAAGATCACTAGATTGTATGGAGTACAATTGTGTTGACAACACAATGCTGCTAAAATCATGGATCAATTTGCAACTCAAACTATGCTCGACCAAGCAACAATTAACCCCTTCGTTGGCATTGACGCAATAGTGCGTCAAATTAATCCGTGCCCTGTGTGGCATTGACGCAAGAGTGCGTCAACCATTTTTTTTTCCTATTTAACTTGCTCCGATTTGGCATCCAAGTCTTATACGGGGGTTTTTGGGGTCGCTGATTACGAATCTGAATTCAAAATTTGCAAATTCAAAATGGCGGATTCAAAATGGCGGATAAAAATGCAAAAAATTACTTGATTGGGATGAAATTTGCCACTCGGGGGTTTTTGGGGTCGTTGATTACGAATCTGAATTCAAAATTTGCAAATTCAAAATGGCGGATCTAAAATGGCGGATAAAAATGCAAAAAATTACTTGATTGGGATGAAATTTGCCACTCGTGGGTTTTTGGGGTCGCTGATTACGAATTTAAATTCAAAATTTGCAAATTCAAAATGGCGGATTCAAAATGGCGGATGAAAATGCAAAAAATTACTTGATTGGGATGAAATTTACCACTCGGGAGTTTTTGGGGTCGCTGATTACGAATCTGAACTCAAAATTTGCAAATTCAAAATGGCGGATCTAAAATGGCGGATGAAAATGCAAAAAATTACTTGATTGGGATGAAATTTTCCACTCGGGTTTTTTTTTAAATTTCTGAATTTTGAGTTCAGATTCGTAATCAGCAACCTAAATAACCCATAAGTACCAAGATTTATCTAAATCAAGCCGTTTTTTGTATTTTCGTCCGCCATATTAGTTCCGCTATTTTGAATTTTCAAATTTTAAGTTCAGATTCGTAATCAGCGCCCTAAAAAACCCCAGGGTACTTTAGGATAAAAAATTTTCCTGCCATTTTGGGCACTTTTTGTCGAATTTTCTCTGCCAACGAAGGGGGTAAGGTTTTTACTCCGCTGCAGACGTTGGAGCTTGTTCCTGCCTCATATTCTACATTTTCGGTACAATATTGAACTATGTAACATGCGCTTAAATCGAACGTTAAATAACCACAAACATCGTTGCCAAAGTTTGTTATTGAACTTAGAGATTAAAGATATTAACTATACCATTTCTTGTTTACAGTCTGAGGGTCAAAGGATTGAAAATGCTTTATATGTTTCCTTGCCGACAAATATAACAACCGAATTTTTCTCGTCCAACGAAAATAAAATAGCGTGCTTTAATAACTCGACCAAACAGAGATTAATTAAAAAATTCAATAATTTAAAGACTAAACATAATGAACTTCTAGATACTTTCCGTAATATTAACACGAGTAAATGGGTTGTCAATATTAGTAACAAACAGATTCCAGACAACGTTTTAAAGACGCTAAGTTTAGGTAGCAAGTTTGGATTACCAGTCAACCAACAGAATAAAAAAGTTAATGAAGTACGCTGTTTGGTTTTGAATTCGTTACATGACTTCATAAAAACAAATTTTCAATTCCGTCGACCGATACATTTTATCGCAGTTTTCAATTTGCAAAAAATATCTCCTGGACAATGCGGACCTTCTAATCACTAATGCTGACAAGAGTCAGACTACAGTTATTATGGACAGAGATGATTATGTTAGCCAAATGAAAGCATTGCTCAATGATCCATTCACATACAGAAAGGTAAATAAGGACCCGATAAAGATAATTACTACGAAACTAAATTGTTTAGTGAAATCATGGCTAAAGAATGATATTATTGACACGAGGGTGTATAATGCATTAAATTGTACGAATGGCAACCTCTCACCCTTGTTACGGACTTCCGAAGATCCATAAAGAAGGTTATCCTTTACGCATAATTGTGTCTGCAATCGGAAGCCCGTTGTATAATATTGCTACTTATTTACATAACATCCTTGATAAAGCAGTCGCGAAACCAAAATCTAATGTTAAAGACAGTTGGTCGTTCGTGAAGAGCATTAAAGAGTTTAACATCCCTCCGGACTACATCCTGGTTTCTCTCGATGTTGTTGCATTGTTCACGAACATACCCATTGATCTTGTTTTGACTGCAATCGAAAAAAGGTGGGATACAATATTGGGAGAAACCCGGATGAACCTGGAGCAATTCCTATTTGTCATCAGAATGATTTTAAATTCTACCAGTTTTTTTTTTGTGACACGAACAGATCTTCGGTAGTCCAATGGGTTCCCCCCTCTTCCCGATTTTGGCTGACATAGTTATGGACGATTTGGAAACTTTTTGCCTTCAATCCTTTGACTTTCAAATCGACATATTTTGCCGATATATTGACGACATTTTTATGTGTATTCCGAAGTCGAAACTCAATGATGTATGTACTTTTAACAATTATCACCCTCGTCTTAAATTCACGTATGAACTGGAGAGGAACAATAGTTTAAATTTTTTGGACACGACTGTATTCAGACGGGACAATTTTTTATTCACTAACTGGTATCGTAAACCAACGTTTTCAGGTAGATATATCAATTACTTCTCCAGTCATCCGCTAAAGATTAATACCATTATTAATTTAGTCGACTATGCAATACTTTTGTCTGATGAGCGGTTTCACGAGGAAAATATCAACTTTGTGAAAGCCATTTTGTCGAATAATTGTTTTCCTGACTCGCTTGTGAACAAACACATACATAAAAGAATTGTTGAAATTAATAAACGGTTGAATAATGATGATGTTGTTAGCAACGACGATCGGGAACACAACAATTTAGATCTAAAAAATTATGTGCCCATCCCGTATGTAAAAACTTTTAGTGAGGACTTACGGCGAATTTTTAGCAATTATGGCTTAAGCACCTTATATACGATTCCCAAGAAGTTGGACGTGCTAATTAAAAAAGGGAAGGATAGATTAGGTAGTAAGAAATGCACGGGTGTCGTTTACAAACTTGATTGTTCCGATTGTAACGCTTGCTATATTGGTCAAACTAACAAATGGAAACACGTATAAAAGAACATTGTTCTGACATTAATAAGCACCCCAATCAGCACTCGGTTGTTAGCAGACATAGAACTGATTTTAACCATAACTTTAAATGGCAAGATGCAAAAATTTTACACACGGAACAAAATCTTAAAAAACGCGAAATCTCTGAAATGTTATTTATTAAAAAGCATAAAAATGCCATTAATTCTCAGAAAGACACGGAAAATTTACTATTAGTCTACGATCGTATAATATTTTTACTTTAAACATGGCCTTCTATGTTATTTACTGTGAGTAGGGAGTAAATGTGCTACCTAACTCGGGGATCTGAGGGGGGAGCGGGGCGGGGGTAACTTCGAGGGCGAGGGGGTCCGCGGGAGGGGGGAAGGTGTCCGCGATTTAGGGCGAGGGGGTTGGGGGAGGGGGAGGGGAGGTGTCGGCAAGCACGTTGGGACATGTTGTTTATAAAATATTTATAAACATATCGTTGACAAAGGGGGTGCCGCCGAGGGGGAGGGGGAGGGGGAGGGGAGGTGTCGGCGAGCGCGTTGGGACATGTTTATTAAATATTTATAAACATATCGTAGACAAAGGGGGGGTACCGCCGAGGGGGAGGGGGAGGGGGAGGGGGAGGGGGATGGGGATGGTGTCCGCGTTTTAGGGCATCGTTGACAAAGGGGGTGCCGCCGAGGGGGAGGGGAGGGCGAGGGGGTCCGCGGGGAGGGGAGGAAGGTATCCGCGTTCTAGGGCAAGGAGGAGGGGGAGGGGGAGGGGACGTTCGCGTTTTCGGCGCGGATACAAAGGCTAACGGGCGCCGTTCGGCTGCTGGAATTTTATCGATAAAAATGGCCGAGGTAAACAATTGATAAAAATTTGTCTCCGATGACGATTCAACCGTTGCGGAGTCCTTTTCATATTTTTTCTAGGAAGAGCCGCTGCCGATTACGATTTAACCGTCGCGGGCGGTATTCGGTTATGGCGCGGCATATTACAAAAAGCGAGCGCCGATGTCCGGCTGCTGGAATGTATAAACAAAATATGTCCAACGACAATTATATGAAACGCATAGCATCCATTGTCGCCGTTTGACTGAGGGCGAGGGGGTCCGCGGGGAGTGGGGTAGGTGTCCGCGTTTTAGGGTGAGGAGGAGGAGGGGAAGGGGACGTTCGCGTTTTCGACGTGGATACAAAGGCTAACGGGCGCCGTTCGGGTGCTGGACGGTTTAAAGATAAAATGGCCGAGGTAAACAATTGATAAAATTTGTCTCCGATGACGATTCAACCGTTGCGGAGTCCTTTTCATGTTTTTTTCTAGGAAGAGCCGCTGCCGATTACGATTTAACCGTCGCAGGCGGTATTCGGTTATGGATAATTGGGAGAATTGAAAGATAATAAACTTTTTTATCGTATAAGCATTAATTAATTAATTTATTTATTATATCTTGCATCGTGTACAATATTGTCAAAAGCATAAGCTAATAATTCGCAATCAATAATCGAATTTTTATCATAAACGCTGCGCAAATCGTGCTGGACTTTGTGGCTTGGCTCCACGTTCATCTGATTTAACACCATTAGATTTTTTGTACGGAGTGCTCTCAAGTAAAAAGTATATAAAGTGCCTATTAATGATCTTCAAATATCAAAACGGAGGATAGTACAAGTATGTGAAGAAATAATTAACAGACGCGATGTCACTCGTTCTCTCATTGATAGGTGCAATGCTTGTCTCCGGGCTAAAGGATTATTATTTTGAAGGGCCATTATTTTGAACAAAATATTTAATACTTAAACTTTGATTATTGTAAAGCACTAAAGAAAATAATTATTTTTATTTTGATTACTATTCAGCATTAAAGAGGATAAACCAACATTATTTATTTATTCCTAATAGTTCTGTAATAGAAATCAATATCTCTTAACAAAGCGTTTGCGAGCATACCTCCAGAAAAAAATTTTTTGTTTGTTTTAAGATCTTAAATTCATATTTCAAGTTTGGCCGTTTAATCCGGGAACACCCTGTGTTCGAAACAGCGGAGTCGCAATAGGATAAGGCAGTGGTGAGCAGCAAGTCAGCGAAACAGATTTACTCAACAAATAACAATATATTCTTCACTTCCATATATACATTGTGTTTTCATTATCTTAGGCGGCGCTTTGAGGGCGCCTGATCAAGAAATATAAGTACTTGGAGTACCTTTCAAAACTTAAGTCGGTGGACGGCTTTATTTACAAGGGACTTGGTGGAGGCCTTGTTATTATTTAAATCGAGCTTAGAGCCCGGGGTGACTGGAGGCTTGTCCGTCGGCTGGTCCGGTGGGTCCAGAGGCGATGAGGCAGCCAGGAAGGCTCTCGTGAGCACGGTCTGGCAAGCCGTGGTTCGAGTTTCTCTGATTGGAATCAGATGGAGGGCCGGTGGTCGTGAAATGCGGCAATCTCGCTTGGCAAGCAGTAATCCAGCGGGCCTGGTGAGGCGAACTTCCGGGAGCTCCAATGGTATTAGCTTCCACGGCAGCAGCGTTTGGCCAGTGGAGGGCTCCTGCTTATTTGCGAGCCGCTCCTGTGGCGTCTCAAGGGGGCCTGGCTTGTCCGTGTGCCGCTCCTGCTGCCCTGGTTGGAAGGGAAGGGGTCTCCCACTTACTTCTAGCCTCTTCACGTGCCGCTCTTACAGCACTGGCTGGCAAGGAGGGTGCTTCCTCCGTCTTTGGCTCCGCGTCCTGGTCCTGCACCGTCTTCGTTTGGGCGGGGGGAAGCCGCCCGGTGCCTCCACGTCTACAGGACCGGGCCCAGAAGGGGAATCCGGCCTCACGGGAGCAGCGGTCTCCACGGTGGTTCACACCGGTTGCAATAAAGCGGAGGAGAAGTCGCTCGACGCTTGATTGCGATTAAGCGGAGGATATCTCACTCAACGCGTGTTGTGTTAATCCACTCTACGCTTCCTCGACACCAAAAGTTGTGGAGTGTAGCGAAAGGATAAGCACGATGGTCCTTGCGCGGCCCGCCTTAAGAAGCCGCACGATCGTACTTTAAGTACGAGTGAATGCGTGTGAGCTAGCCGGAGACGCGGTCGGTCGTGGTATCTGATAAGCGCGTGGTGGCCGGGCGCGCATTTGCCAGGCGCGCGTGCCTAATGTTCGACTTCCCGAACACCCTGTAATGTTAAATAACAATAATAGCTTTGCAAACATAGGAAGGAAAAGATTTTTCCAAGAACCGAAAAATTTTATTTATAATAATAATAATGGCTCACATTATTAGAAATTAAACAAAGAAAAATGGAGCGTTGAGCCGTAACAACGTGTTGATGTTCATATATTCTATACTTTGCGTAAAGAAGTAACGAATTGTAATGTACATACTGTACATATACATATATTCCAACTTAAGGGGGATCCTATAGCGAAGGCCGAACTTCCTCGACGTCGGTAATGTCAACATTTCTAATTCTGTTTTGTATGTTATACCATATCTATATGTGTCCTTGTCTAACGAGAAGCATCTGTCTTTGTTTGATTGCTGCGCCATCTCTTGCTACACGCAATACTGCTTATCCTATCAACCTGAATGTGCTTTTGCACATATTAAAGTTAAAATAACTAATCTTTTTTTCTAGGCTTTTAATCTTAGTTCTAATTGCACGATATTGTTCTGAAATTTTTTCCCTAGTTCGTACCGTATCTCATTTTGTATATATAAACTACAGTATTTTTGTATAAGCAAATATTGTCGTCAGTGACAGCTCTATGTGCTCAAATTTTTAATTTTTTTTTGTTTTTGAAATAAAGTTGACCAGCCCGAACTACATTTTTGTGCGTACTTCAATTCTGTAAAAGAATTTTGCAATTCCGTAAAGCCAATTAAAAGTTTAACTCATTTAACTAAATGTCGGTAACGACTGTCACTATAGGATGCCCTTAATAGACTGCGCGCCGCAAATGTGTCGGACTTGAAACACAGCTATCTTGGAACATTAATACCCTTCCCTCCCCAAAATTATAAAACGACGCGATTTAATTGTTTTAAAAAACTTTAAAGAATTTATTGCGAAAAATATTACTTCAGCCAGGATTCGAACCTGGAACCTCCCTCATTCCGTGAAGGGCATCGTACCAATTCGAATACTGAGGCATGTGGTAATATTTATTGCAATAACCGGTTATTAATAATAAACTTGAAGAGTTTATTTATTCCGGGGAGGGAAGGATATTAATGTTTCAAGATAGCTGTGTTTCAAGTCCGACTGCAGCGCGCAGTCTATTAAGTTGGAATATATGTATATGTACAGTATGTACATTACAATTCGTTACTTCTTTACGTAAAGTATAGAATATATGAACACCAACACCTTGTTACGGCTGAAAAATTTTATTATTATTATTTATAATAAAAGACAAATGGAATTTATCAAAAATATTTTTTGATGTAATAGATAGTTTCGGAGATGTTGCCAAAAAAGATTTTAGCCATAAAAATTTTCAAGAGATGTTTTATCGCTTAAACTTAAGATTGGGCATGTATAAAAAATGCAAATATGTTCAACAAATTAATAGACGGCGATACAAGTCAGGCGCGGTACGTGGTGCGCAAGTAAAGAAATAGTTACCGAAGTAACAAATTACAATGTATATATATATATGTATTCCAACTTAATAAACTGCGCGCCGATTATTTGTCGGACTTGAAACGCAGCTATCGTTGGAAAATTAATCCCCTTCCCTCCCCGAATTAAATCTACACGATTTAATTATTTAAAAAACCGTCAAGAAATTATTGCGAAAAATATTACCTCAGCCAGGATTCGAACCTGGAACCTCCCTCATTCCGTGTAGGGCGTCGTACCAATTCGACTACCGAGGCATGTGGTAATATTTTTCGCAATAGCCAGTTAATAAGTTTAACAAACGCAAGTTCCGCCTGCGTAAATTCAAATATATTATTAGACTCGTGGAAAATATCAACAAATTAATAGACGGCGATACGAGTCAGGCGCGGTACGTGGTACGACGCCCTACACGGAATGAGGGAGGTTCCAGGTTCGAATCCTGGCTGAGGTAATATTTTTCGCAATAATTTCTTGACGGTTTTTTAAATAATTAAATCGTGTAGATTTAATAAAAAAAAGGCGCCAAGTACACGCGTAGTAGTGTATATATTAAAAAATCTTAAATGGTAGTAGCTTTATTTCTCCCTAACAAAATAATTCACAAAATTGTGTACCTAACTCAACCCAAGTGATATGTAAACCTAACAAAATAATTCACAAATTGCGTACCTAACTCAACCAAAGTAATATGTATATTAAAAAAAAATGAAATCTTTAAAGTGCGCCAATTGCAAAGAGAATATATATACTTTGAAAAATGATTGTTGCGCAACTACTTTTAAAAAATAAATCTTAAGTAGTACGTATTACGTATCCCCTTTGTATTCCCATTCAAGGATCTTTCGTTCCAACCCAAGCTTTAATTCTTTTTAACAAAATTATAATATTACAAAAAATTATTTTAAAAAAATTAAAGAGATAACAGTACAAAATAAAAATTTAAAAGAATTAAAGAAATAACAGTACAAAATAAAAATATTTAATTAAAATAAAATAAATAAATTTTTCTTGTAAAAAAACTTGGCGCTGCTAAACCTTGAATTTAATAAAGTACTAAAATTTTGATTGAATTTAATAAAGCATAATTGAATAAAAAAGCAATTTAGGGAAGTATGCAGCGGGAAGTCAAAAGCAGCGCCAAGTTTTTTTACAAGAAAATTTATTTATTTTATTTTAATTAAATATTTTTATTTTGTACTGTTATTTCTTTAATTCTTTTAAATTTTATTTTGTACTGTTATCTCTTTAATTTTTTTAAAATAATTTTTTGTAATATTATAATTTTGTTAAAAAGAATTAAAGCTTGGGTTGGAACGAAAAGATCCTTGAATGGGAATACAAGGGGATACGTAATACGTACTACTTAAGATTTATTTTTTAAAAGTAGTTGCGCAACAATCATTTTTCAAAGTATATATATTCTCTTTGCAATTGGCGCACTTTAAAGATTTCATTTTTTTTTTTAATATACATATTACTTGGTTGAGTTAGGTACGCAATTTGTGAATTATTTTGTTAGGTTTACATATCACTTGGGTTGAGTTAGGTACACAATTTTGTGAATTATTTGTTTAGGGAGAAATAAAGCTACTACCATTTAGATTTTTTAATATATACACTACTACGCGTGTACTTGGCGCCTTTTTTTTACCTTTTTGAAAAAGGTAATTTTGTACTGATATCATGCGTTTTGTAGTGTTACGCATCTTAGAAACAGTATATCTTATCTTACAAACAGTATGTACAGATTGTAAAGCTCTATAAGCCGTATATATTTTGCGATACAAGACATAATCGTAATCTAGCTTGAATAATGCTAATAATATAAACACATTAAGTACCACTTGGATTTTATTAATTTAAAATTAATAATACTACTACTTAGTTTTTCCGAGGTAACCATGCGTGTACTTAGCGCCTTTTTTTACCTTTTGAAAAATGAAATTTACCTCTTTTTCTTACCTTTGTTTTCTTAATTTCGTTTAAATTTAAGACGTAGTATCATCCTTGATATCTATGTTTCTTTACATAAACTCGATTTTTACGCACAAATCTTTGTTAATACAACGATTTAACTTTATAACTTATCTTCTAATATAACTTATCTTCTAATATAAGAAATCAATAGTATTTGTAGCTTTTTAATGAACCGTAATTTTCACACGTGGCTTCTCTCCAACACGTTGCTTCTCTCGGAAATTTTGCTCTTATAATATTCCGCTACGTGCCCTACGAGCGGAGATATTGCGACGCAAAGTCCAAATCTGAATTTTTTTTTATTAAGATACGTCGTCTACTCATCACTCATGCCATGCTATCATTTCATTGGCTGGAATCGTGTCCTTTTCACTTTTTCGACACTGGCGGTGCTGCTAGAATCGCCAGTTTCGATGTATACGTGTGTGTGTGTACTGCGCGCAGTGCAGACAGTGCGTTTAGCGCGCTGTCACCAGCTGTCACAGTCACATACATAACCTATAACACGGTAGTGTCCCGCGTCAAGTTCGCGCTATAGTTTTTTGTCGTCGGCAACCTGGGACGCGTAGACATCGAATTCAAAGTATTAATACACCTAGACACCGAAAACTACGGAGCGCATTATCTGGACGTCATCATCGGCAACCTGGGACACGTAGACATCGAATTCAAGGTATTAATACACCTAGACACCGAAAACTACGGAGCGCACTATCTGGACGTCGTCATCGGCAACCTGGGACACGTAGACATCGAATTCAAGGTATTAATACACCTAGACACCGAAAACTACGAAGCGCATTATTTGGACGTCGTCATCGGCAACCTGGAATACGCAGACATCAAATTCAAAGTATTAATACACCTAGACGTCGAAAACTACGGAGCGCACTATCTGGACCTCGTTGTCGGCAACCTGGGACACGTAGACATTGAATTCAAGGTATTAATACACCTAGATACCGAAAACTACGGAGCGCATTATCTGGACGTCGTCATCGGCAACCTGGGACACGTAGACATCGAATTCAAAGTATTAATACACCTAGACGTCGAAAACTACGGAGCGCACTATCTGGACCTCGTCATCAGCAACCTGGGATACGCAGACATCAAATTCAAAGTATTAAT